>BSBK01003281.1:0-212500 GCA_027943335.1 Chamaecyparis obtusa
GAATATGGATTCCTAAAAAGGTAGGCCAAAAAGGTGGACCAAAGACTTTCATCTTAATTGGATGGAGCTCTAAGCAAGACCTTGCTTCAAAAGTGGATTTTTGGCCATTTTGAAAATCTAACTTTTGGAAGGGTCTTTTGGTCAACTATAGATTTTCCTATTGTTAAAAATGCCCCTTACCCATAGGTATATCAAATGGGCTTACTAAAAATGGCCTAAACGCACCCCTAGGCACCTTTTAAGCCCTCCAAAATCTCATGTAAAGTTCAAATTCATTCAAATTCATTAAATGATTCCACCTCAAGCTCCTTAAGCAAGGGATTCTCATGGGGATCCTCAAGGGTACTATCCTAGGTTGATGGGCATCCAATCCCAAGTGGACATGTCATGGCCACATGTACACACACAAGTGTCAAGTGACACAAACAAAAAAGACACATAACAAGCCATGTGGCATATCCACTTGGGCATACTCAACATAAATACATTAACAATTTAATATATAAATTAGATACATTCATGCACATTACTTTCATGAATTAAATACAATACAACGAGGTTTTTTCTTCTCACTGGAAGCAACCTTGGCTTGAACTGATTTACACATAAGTCTATGCTTTGGTTCCCTAAATTTACCACGGTCTAATTCACTGCACACTAAAGTCCAATATCAATAGTCCAAGGAAATATATACATGTAAATTCATAACATTGATGATCAAGATAATTCATTTGAGATATCATAATTCACATGGCATAATCATTCATCTATAACATACATACAACTCATCATGAAATATTTAATTCATCACTAAATTAAGCTTGTAGCATAATCATTGCATATATAATTCAATTGCAATTAAATGTCATCATGACACTCATAAATTTCACCAAGTAATTAACATTTCAATTCATAATAGAAATGTCATCGTATCATAATCGAATCAAATCTCCATTTCCTAGTTACTTAGGTAAGCGTATAAAATCCATCACTTCATCCCATAATTCATAAATCAAAATAACCATAAATTAGAATTCATATTTATATCATAAAATAGTCATCAATAATTCTTCACCTAACATTTAACCCGAAATGAAATACACATCTCAACCTAATTCATTTCTTGATTTTCATTTTCCTAACAACTCATATTGACATAAATTCCCTAATTGCATATCTTAGTATTTTATCTAAATCAATCATCATAATGTTAGTCATAATGTATCATAAAGTCAACATTGTGAGTATAGAAAGCGTCATAAAATGTAATGTATTCTCATCTACTATAATCAAATCTTTGTCTAAACGAGTAAAATCTACTAAGCTAATGAAAACATTAAGCCAATTACTAGGGCTAACCATAATGATAATGGAAAAGCCATGGTGGGTCTAGGTGAGGCCTCACAATTTTATAGTGATATGATGAATTTTAATATTCATACAATATTTATTAAGCCAACATGGTACCTAAACTTGATATACCAAGGTTAACTAAAACTTTAATAACTTTTTAAATTTTTTACTTTTTGAAAAATGAGTTATATGTAACCAAACTACATAGAATTCTTTTCAAATTAAAAAAAAATATTTAAAAAAACTGAAGTTATCATCAAATTATGGTGTGCGTACACTAGAGGTTTAAAAATGTACTTTTTAGTCAATTATAAATTAATAAAAAAAATATTCAATAAAAAAATAAGATAAAATATTCTGACCAATCTTCAATGTTTTAGGTACCTTTTCTCAAAAGGATTCCCAAAAATACATTCATTTACTTCAAAAAAGGGTGTCCATACACGCATGAGGTGTGGTACTGAAACGGGCATTTTGAAAAAGTGATTTTTAGACATGTATACTAAAATTCAATTTATACCATGTGGGTATTGAAATAAATTACATATTTGAAAACTAGATTCCAAGAACTAAATTTTATATTACTGAAGTTTTCCAAGATTCAATCTTTAAGTGCTTCAAATTCGGACATCAATTGACAAAAATTTTGAAAAATAGAGAAAAAAACTTCCACTTTTTGGCCAAAAGTGGGACTCAACTTCTTGCAGCCACCCCAAGATTATGATAAATCAATACTATCAAATTTGAATATACCTTATAATACTATAAGCCATAATATGCATAATGATTGTTGGCAATTTGGTAGAGTTAGATATCTAGATGTTGTCATTATGGCAATATATAATCTACATGAAGATTGCATATGACAAAGAGCAAGTATAACAGAGTGCAAAGCAAATTGTCTAAGTGTAAAGCAGTATTTTCCCAGTGTACCCAAAGACAATTTTGATTGGTGATGTTGATTGGAGTAAGTTTAGTTATTGCGCACTTGAACATAGATACTATGATGACTATTGAAGACTCACCTGAGAGCGCAAGTCCATACGACATGTAAAAAAGAAGTTATGACAATTTTACTAGAGACAGTGTTAAGCAGACAAGACAGAATATAAAGATAGAATTGGTAAAGGGTTAAGGGATTATTTTGTTTATCAAAATAATGTCTTAATAATATAAAGGGATGACATCCTAGATGTTAACCCTTGGGTAAATATGTATTTTGTAATAAGCTTATGTGAAGCTTCCTGTAAGAGTTATTAGTCCTAATAACTTGTATAAATGTAAGGCGTACATAAATGCGAAGACATGAAATTCTAATGATAGAGATGATATAGTGAACATATAAGCAAAGAGATATTGATGTAAAGTTCTAAAAGAAAAGCAAATAGTATAAGGTTATGTACCTTTCCCTATTTTCATAATCATAATCATTGTATATTACTTGTTTGGGCAGTGGGCTCATCTTGTAATCATATTTTGTAATACCAACTCTTAGTAGGGTTGAGGCTTCTAACAAAGACTAAAGTTCCTTAATTAGGACTGAGACACTATATGCATGTAACAAGCTCCTAACAGGGTCAACATCCTTAAGAGGATACTTTTGATTAGTGGATCTTTGTGGATACCATCCCCATTGGGGTTTTCCCTTGTCTAGGGTTTCCTCAAGAACAAATAATGTGTTATGAGTCCATTTGCTCTACTTTTATGCATGTTATTTAGTTTACTATGTTATGCATGTATTAAGATAATCTATTATATCCATAATTGGGCGAAAGTAAAAGTTTGTACAATACTGATTCATCCCCTCCTCTCAGTATTTCCTATTTCTAACAATTGGTATCTGAGCTTAGTTACTCAAAAAATAATCATTCAGAGAAAGCCTAGCAGCTTGAGTAAGATCTCTATGGATATGGATGAACTACAGAAGAATCTTGAAGAAGCTCTTGAACAGATTGATATACTTACTAAAGAAAGAGATACTCTGAAAGGTAAATATGATGATGCAAAGAACCTCATTGAAAAGATGAAGAATAAGCTAGAAGAACTCAAATCATAAAAGGAATCTACAATTCAAATTGAAGATTGTGATGATAACCTTGAAAAATAAAATGAGATCCTTAAAGATGAGCTAAAGATAGTGAATTTGAAGTTAAGTTTGAAAGATGGAAATAGAAAGAATGAAGCAAATCTAAAATCAAAGAATGAAAATTTGAAATATGAGAATGAAGATCTAAAATCCAAACTTTGTAAAGTGACATTTGAACTTGAGAAAACTAAATTGTAGTATGCTGAACTTGAGAAGTACAATACTATTTTGAAAGGTGAATTGACTCAGTCTAAGCAACAAGTTAAGAGACTATATTCTACTAGTGAGAAGATTGATGAACAAATATCTTATAAAAGCCATTCTATGATAAAACTGGTCTTGGATTTAAATCATCTCAAATAAGTGAAGAAAGTAAGGAACCAGATCTAAAAGTTTTTGAAAACATGGAAGAAAAGAAATCTGTTGAAGTTAACAAATCTGATGATATGCCTAAAGAAGAAGAACCACCTAAACAAGAAGAATCACCTAAAGATATGCAAAGAGAATTTAAAGGTAGATGTTTTCCATGTAATACTTTTGGTCACATGAAGAAAGATTGTATAGGTAAGCAATTTAAACCTCTTAGAGGATATTGTTATAATTATCATGGTTTTGGACAAAGAGCTATTGAATGTAGGAAGCCTAAATTTAATGAGAATAACAATAATAGTAGAATGTTTAGAGATACTAACCATGCAGATAAGAGACCTACTGAAGATATGAATAGAATAAATGCAATGGTATGTTATAGGTGCAACAAGGTTGGACACATTGCCAGAAATTGTAGATAAAAAATCAACCAGACTAGACCGAGATATGGAAACAATGGAGTAGTCTATTAGATATGCAACAAATTTGGTCATACAACAAGGTTTTGTAGAATGAACAATATGAGAAACCATAACCCTAGAATTCATGCAAGGAGAAATGAGAATACTAGCAACAGTCAAGGAGGATGTTGTAGTAATTCAAAAGAAGTGAAGTTTACCAAAGCCACATATGAAGGAGACAGATTCAGCACTGAAGGTAATAAAAAAGGTGAAGTATCTAATGGTAAGAGTGAATCTCTACCTAACCCATCTCAAAGTACTTAATTCATGAAAAATACAGTAGAATAGGAACTTAGGATATTGTAGAAGTTAGTATAGGATGAATTGAGTCTTGTGCAATTAATGCAAGGTAGTATATGATATATTGATACTATGGTTAAGATCACATAAGATAATATGATGTTATGCGAGATCACAAGAAGTTTTAAGTTTTGCAGGTAAGTAGGAACAACTTTTTAGAAACAAGTGGAAAATGAATTGAATGAGATGTTAGAATCTTGTGAAATTGAAAGGTTAAAAGGTTATGATCAATATTATTTGATCATTAAAGAGAATACAAGTGTGAAGGAGACCAAAGGAGTAGTGTTTGGAAGTAGTTTGCAAGGATTTGGTTAAAGAATTTTGTGCTAGATTTACGCAAGCCCTACATTGCAGAATTGAGGTATTTGACTAACCAGATCTATAAATCTGTTAGAGAATTTGTAGAAGTCATGGATGTTTCATTGATTCATAATGTAAGAGATAAGAATAGACCTAAGATCAAAAGGGAACTAGTAGAACCCTTGGAAGTAGACCCTAAATTGGCTTTATCATCTGTACCAGATGGAGTTCTCCATTTAGAGAATATTAGAAGCTATTTGGGATGTAAAGTTGAAACCCTCAGTGATAGTGATTTTACAAAAGAGTATGAGAAGCTTTACAATCACGATATGTCATTGAAAGTAGGATTTAAACATTTGAAGGACAACGAAATCATAAAGTATTATTTATAGTATGAATTTGATGTTGAAGAATGTACTAAGATAATTCTGAGCAAAATACATAATGGAAAGTTTTGGTTAGATGATAGAGTGATAGACATAACAACATACCTAATTCATGAAGTAACTAGTTTGTTAAAATCTAGAATCATACCCTTTAATGAAAAGAATGTGAAGAAGTCTGTATTAGACAATAGTAAATCATCTTACAATGGCAGAGGTATAGTGATTAGCAAGATACAACAGGATGATGTTAGGTATTTGTGTAAGATCCTTACAACTAAATTTTGTGCTAATTGAAGAGAGGATGACATGGTAGCTGGAATGATTCATGCAGCCTATTTAATGTGTATTGACAAAGTACAAGTAGACATGTGTGAAATCTTGAGAATACAATTATTTGAGAACTTGGAGAAGATAAAGAAGACTAAGAAGTCCTAGTTTAGATTCTCATCATTGATCACTTGTATGTTTTTCCATTTGTTAAGAAGATTCCCTTACACTATTGGTGATGAATGGAATGATGGTAAGACCAGAATAGAAAGGATAAGAAAAGTGTATATGAGACATCTTATTATCAAGGTCAATGAGAGTCCAGTATTGGTAATTAAGATATTTCCAAACATGATGAAGAATAGATCAAGGATTTCCTTAGTCAATTGTTGAAAAGTATAAGAATGAGATATGTTTTATGGTTGATACTGACTTTACAATCATTGAAGTAGTTGAACCTAGAATAGAGTTCATAGACCCTCTTGGCTATGAAATCTCTAAAATTGAAGTAGCAAAATATGTGAGGAGATTGCTTAAGAGAAATTTGGATATTCACAGTAATAGATTTGGGACTTTTGAGGAGAACTTCAACTTTACAAAGTCTATTTAGGAAGAGAAATAGTCTAAGAAGAGAGTAGAAAGTGTACAATTAAGAAGATTCATAACCACACATGAATGATAGAACAAGAGTTTATGATTGCCAAATAGACAACCATAGCTATTAAAGACATTGGAAAAAAGGAAGTTTTGTCTGTTCCACCCTTATCATCAGTTGAAACTGGAAATTTGTAGCATAAGGTGAAAGTAGAGCAAGAAGAACAAGAAGTGAGGAAATCTACTAGATCATCTTCAACTCCACCAGGGAAAAGAGTGAAAGAAATTGCTACTGGACTAGGTAAAAGGTAGAAAACTTTAGTACCACCAGTACAAAGGAAGATAGTGGAAATAAAAGATGATGAAGATATTCAAGTGAAAAAAAAGACATGAAAACTAAAGATTGAGAAGGTAAATGAATAGATTATTCGTGATGGAGATTTTTCTAAGATGAATAAATACTGTGATCTTTATAACTATTCATAAAGATTGAATTTGGAGAATGCATTTTTGAGACACATGATCCTAGAAAATAAGAAGTTTGACATGATTCAAGGTAATAGACCTGATGATTTATTTGAGAAGCTAGCTAATAGGAAAAAGAGAGCAACATAAGAAGACAATAAAATTAAAGAAAATCTTGTAAGAAAACTATGTGATGTCAGAGATGAAAATCATTTTAATGAGATTATGAAAGAACTTGGAACCCATCTAAGAACTAAGACAAGAACCATTCAGATTATGGGAGGAAACTCTGAAGAGATTAACAAATAAATAGAGGAAGTAATAGTAAAGGTAATGACATCTAGTGTTGGAAAACACTCTAGTATACCAGAGCTAGCAGAACATGTAGTGGAAGACGAGCATCAGAGGAGTCCCTCTCCACCAACAATCAGCATTGAAGAAGAGTCAATGCATATGGAAGGAACTGAGATCGCATAGGATAGTGATGATAATCCTATTAAAAATATTGAAAACATTGTTGAAAATTTGGCTCTAGAAGAACATGACAGAGCTAGTGAAGAAGGAAACAAGGGAAGAGGAAGAAAAGAAAATAGAGAATCAATCATGTATAGAAATTCATGGGCAGATAGAATCCCCTAGAAAAGAAGAAATTAGTCTTACACTTGAGATTGTAAAGAAACAACAAATTGGATCTATATTTGAAAGTTTTGGGAAAGAGGTTGATGATGATGATTAGATGGAATTGATCACATCCCTAAACAAAATAATTGGAAAGAATAAGAAGGTGAAAATCCTTGAAGGATCATTGTTGTAAATGACAAAGAAGTTGCAAAGTGTTGTAACTAACCAAATAGCAAAGGTATACCCTCTAGAAAGAGCTAAGAAAGTTATGAATGCATTTGATAATGAGATCGCTAACTTATCAGATATAGCTAAAGTGAAGGTTCAGGAAGCCTATGAGGCCAAAATAATTCTTGATATAAGTTAGAATATCAGAAATGATATTAACAATCTAGATGTTTGTATAAAATACTTGAGAAGGAATTTGGACAGAGGTAAAACTCTGTACATTCAATGCAAAAAATCTAAAAATTATGTATCTGAAGAAGTTGTGAAGATTAAGGCTAAAGAAGCAGAAATTTAGTTAGTGATAAATCTTCTAGCCAACCCTAATATGAAGATATTGGATATTGAGAAAAGAATTAGAAAAACAAATGATGAAATAAGGATTCTCAATGATGAAAAGGATAGGAAATTGAGAAGATTCTCTCTTCTAAGAGAGCACATTTTAATAAAAATAAGCATTGTTGAAGGACAGTTGGAGGAATGTCTTTAATCAAAGACATCTTTTGAGAAGTTTAGTTTTGCAAATCTTTAAGCATGTCAGATCGCATCTTATGGATTGTGTGCACTACTTAGTGTTGTAGATTCAATTAAGAAGGCATGGGAGAAGGAGACAAAGAGCATTAAAGTGAATTTTGTAGATTTTTTTGCAAGCCTACTGGCTCTGCAATATTGAATTAAGGTATATAATATTTTTTAACATAGTTTTTGGCACTTTTTTGTCATTATTGTGAAAGGGGGAGAGATATATAGTAGAAAATTAATGTATATATGATAAGGAAGTATATTCTTAGGGGGAGTATAGAATATAGATAATTTATATGGAGTTATAAGGACAACGAAGATATATTTTTTGTTATGGCCACAATTTTGAGCAATTTTGAGTTTTTGAAGTTTTTGAGACTTAGCTAGGTTTCTCATATGTTGCCACCAAAAACAAAGGGGCAGATTGTTGGAAATTTGGCTGAGTTAGATATCTAGATGTTTTCATTATGGAAACATATATAATCTACATGAAGATCACATATGATAGAGAGCAAATATAACAAAGCATAAAGCAAATTGTCTAAGTGTAAAGCAGTATTTTCCCGGTGTACCTGGAGATAGTTTTGATTGGCGATGTCGATTGGAGTAAGTTCAATGATTTTTCACTTGAACATAGATACTATGATGACTATTGAAGACTCAAATGAGAGCGCAAGTTTGTACAACATGTACAGAAGAAGTTATGGCAGTTTTACCTGAGACAATGTTAAGCTGACAAGACAAAATATGAAGACATAATTGGTAAAGAGTTAAGGGATTATTTTGTTTATCAAAATAATGTCTTAATAATTTAAAGGCATGACATCCTAGATATTAACCCTTGGGTAAATATGTATTTTGTAATAAGCTTATGTGAAGCCGACTGTAAGAGTTATTAGTCCTAATAACTTATATAAATGTAAGGCATATGTAAATGCAAAGATATGAAATTGTAATGATAGAGATGATATAGAAAACATATAAGCAAAGAGATATTCATGTGAAGTTGTGAAAGAAAAGAAAATAGTATAAGGTTATGTACCTTTCCCTATTTTTGTAATCAGTAATAATTGTATATCACTTTTTTGGGCAATGGGCTCATCTTGTAATCATATTTTGTACTACCAACTCTTAGTAGGGTTGAGGCTTCTAAAAAGGCCTAAAGTCCCTTAATCAAGACTGAGACACTATATGCATGTAATAGGCTCCTAACAGGGTCAACATCCTTAAGATGATATTTTTGATTAGTGGATCTTTTGTTAGAAATAGGAAATACTGAGAGGGCGGGGGGGGGGGGGGGGGGGGGTGAATCAATATTTCAAAAACTTTTTCTTTTGCCCACTTATGGATATAACAGATTACTTTAGTGCATACAAAGATTATCAAGCTGATTAACAAACATAGCAGTAAATAGAAAGAACTCATAACACATGATATGTTCTCGAGGAAACCCTGGCCAAGGGAAAACTCCGGTGGGGATGGTACCCACAAAGATCACTAATCAAAAGTATCCTGTTAGGGATATTGGACCCTGTTAGGAGTCAATTTATAATATATAGTAGATCTGTCCTGGTTAAAGGACTTTAGACCTTGTTAGAAGCCTTAACCCTGTTAGGAGTTAGATTACAAAACCTGATCACCAGCTGAGCTCACTGCCCAAATAGGTAATACAAAAATGTTTCTGACTATAATATGGTACTTCTTACAACTTTTCATCAATAGCCTTTGTTGCTATTACAATATACAACTATCGCAAGTTATCTTTTCTTTCTTTTTACATATCACTTCTCACTTTCATTACATTTCAAGTATGCCTAATATATGAGTTATTAAAGCTAATAAATTTACATGGTCGGCATCCAAAATCATTATCCAAGAGTAAAAATCTAGGATTTCATCCCTTAATAATGTTAAGTCATTATTTTGACAAGAAAAAATAATCCCTTAACTCTTTCACTAAAACTGTCTCCAAAACTGCTCTGTCTGCAAAAACTATCTTTGGTAAACTTTGAATAACTTTGTCCGTACTAATCCAAACTTTATGCGCACTGATATGGGGTATCCTCATACTCTATAGAAGCTTTAGTTAACTATGGAAACAAAAATATTGCTCCAGTGGACATCGCCAACTAAATCTTCATCAGGTACTCTATCAGGATCACTGTATCCAAACTTTGAAAATTTCTTCCTTCAACTTTGCATACTTGCATTCCAGATTTTGCACTCTTAATAGAGATCATATGTTTCCATAATGACAACATCTATGTATCCACATTATCCAAATTGTCAACATCTTTGTGGGTACCATCCCCACTGGGGTTTTTCCTTGGCTAGGGTTTCCTCGAGAACAAATAATGTCTTATGAGTTCATTTGCTTTACTGTTATGCCTGTTCTTTAGTTTCCTATGTTATGCATGTATTAAGATAATCTATTATATTTATAATTGGGTAAAAGTAAAAGTTTGTAGAATACTGACTCACCCCCCCTCTCAATATTCCCTATTTTTAGCAATGATGCCATAGATGATCATGGAGTTTTTTCCAACTAAAATGACATTTAAATCTCCAAATTTCTTCATAATCTATTAAACCCAAAATCTAATCCATAATTTCATTTCCAATACATTAAATAACAATAAAATTTACAAATTTAAAATGTATGATTTAGAAGGAAATCCCTAATTTATGAATTTTAGACATAACTTGAAATGCAAGGTTACAATAAATTTTACAATTTTTAATTTCAAACTCAACAATATTACCAGCTCCTATATCCAGCTAGGTACCTTATAGAGTGAGGTTGACCACGGAGGCTCACCTCCTGACCTAGGCCTTTACAAGGCCACCCTCAAGATAGGGGATCTAATGAGGAATGAGATACAAATTGAAAATACCAACCATGAAGGAAAAAATCAGAACATGAAGACACTTAAAAGATTTTCTCAATAGGGTTTTACAAGAGAAAGGTCTCCAAGAGACCTTGCTGAAAATAGGGTAGAGGTGGACTACCAGGAGGAGAAGCCAAAGTATAAATACAAATTTCCCAAGCCACACATGGACTTAGGAAGACCATCTTCAAAAATATGCAATCTAACTCTCCTTATGCCTCCAGGTTCCTATAGGCCATACTTGGAATCATGGGTATCGTGGAACCCCATGTTTATCCCTCAACACATGGGATACTATACACAATCATGGGTCTTCTTCCTACTACCCCCTTTAAGGTTACTCGACCATCCCTAGGGTGAGTGAGCCTTGAAGAATCCCATCCCAAATTGAATACACAAAAGGAAAAAAACAATTTACAAAAATTAAATTACAAAATAAAAAACTTAAAAAGCCATGGACTCCATTAATGGAGCACCAAGCTCAACACATGCAAGCAATCCAATGAAATCACAAGGCCCTACCTTTATTGAAGCAAAGGTTGAAAATATGAATTCTTCAAACTCCTTCTGAGATATCCTTTTCTTAAGCTCCTTCCAAAGTGAATGGTCTCCAAATCTAGAGAATGAGTGAACAACTAAACCCTTCTCCAAGCTTTCCCTATATAGGCCAAACTCCAAAAATCTAGGAGCCAATCAGAAGAGAGGAAGAAACTTCCATTCCCTTCTTCCCACTTGCCTTCCTTCACCATAAATGGAGTTTAAGGTGAATTTGGGAAGAAGAGAGATGTTAATGAAAACCTCACAACTCTTCAAATCCACCCAACTTTGAAATCTTGACTTTAGGGGAGTCATAAATGAGTTTTAAGGCTCTTAATGGACTAAAAAAGACTCCTAACCCCTAAGGTATCAACCTGGGTAGCTAAAATTGACCCCAATTAACCTATGGGAGCCCAAATGGCCCTCCTAAACTCCACCTAAAGTTTACACACGGATTTTAAGTCTTGGTCAACTTTCTAGAAACTTCCCAACCCAAGGTAAGTTGATTCTACCCTAAGGTTAATACCTAGTCAAACCCTTGACCCAACTAATTACAAATTACTAACCATGCCAACACATATGATACAATTTGTGAAATTTAGCACATTTAATTAACACAATGACATGTCTAATTCACATAAATGTTAACTAAATTAAATACAGACATGCAAACTACATTTACAAAATAAAGACTATACAATGAGGTCCACATTTATTTATACAAAGAGGACCCTGAAATGCACGGTATAAAACATAGGTTCCAATACTAAATCCCCGCATTTAGATGCATGGTCAAATTATCCTACAAACTCATTACACACATCAGTAGGTCCAATCAACATGATATAAACACAATACATCATCAATACTGTATGGTTTAAAAACTATGTCTTTGAATCAATCAACTAAGCATAACTTCAGTTTCCTAAACCAACTTTCTATTGCAATAGTTTTAAACATTGTATAACATCATATGTTGCATCATCATAGCTGAAATTGAATCAAATCATATAATTTCTTGAGTGTACCCTGATAACATAATCAGGTACCAAACATATAGCATAGGATTAAACAGACCCTTATATACATAAGTGTCTCAAATAGTCAAGTATGTCTGTGAAATAAGTACCGAAAGCATGAAAAATAAAGCAATATAAATATGACTTTCTAGTAGGTCTCACAAATCCAAGCTTACTTACTGCCTCCTCTGAGATGATGTTGTCAGTAGAGATTGAGTCTATATTCATGTTGCAAACTTTACCAAGTATCTTGCACTTCACTCTGAAAAGTGCCCTCCTTTGTTTAGCTTCCTCTTTGATAGGTTCCTTGATGATAATCCTTCTTATCATTAGATTCTCCCCACTCTCTAAATCAAGGTTAACTTCAAGAGACTTAACACTACTAGTCTCTTCTTAGGCAACATAGTTTACCCTTTTATCACCATGTGAACTTGAAGTCTTCTTAAGGCATCTATAAGCTAGATGGCCTAGTTGATTACATTGAAAAAATTTCATATTTGCAAAATGAGAGGCTCTGGCTGAACCTCCAAACCTACCTCTTCCTCCACCTCAAAAGCCTCTACCTCTACTCATACTTCCTCTTCCACTAGTTTCATTGATCATCTCTCTCAATTTGGACTCTCCTTGAGCTCTAAACTCATTGCTCCTGCAATCAAAACTCCCTCTATGCCCTTTGTTTTCTTTTCCTCTACCTCTTCCCTTTGAGGTCTAGTCATGTTTCCTTTTGCCGTTCTCTTCAATTTTCAAGGCAATTTGATACCATTGTCTAACATTCTTGAAGGTAGCAAGGCTCATGTCTTCTTGTATAGGCCACTTGAGTCCATTATATTAACTAGCTAACCTTATGCTTTCATCTTCTACTACCTTTGACCTTAGACACAACTTTTTGAATCCTTTAGTGTATGCTTGAACATCCATATCTTTTTGCCTAAGATTTTGTTTCCTTCTATGCAATTGAACCTCATAGTCATTAGATAAATAGGTCTACTTCATCTTAGTCACCATGCCCTTCCATGTAGCAATGAGACTCTTACCTTATTTCTCTCTCTTAGTCTCAACAAACTTCCACCAGGTGAGTTTTGATCCCATCCACCTAGACTTGGCCACTTTTACCTTTTGGGCCTCTATTATGCCATCACACTCAAAGTGATTCTCTATACTATCAATCCAATCCATCACTAGATCAGAATGCATCTATCCACTAAAAAGTGGTACACCCTCCAAAGCTTTTCCACTTAAGGCCTTGAGTTTCTTTAAGAAGGGTTCCTTAGATATGATAGGGTCAGGGGTTGGAGCTTCTTCCTCCAAGTCTATCTCCTTCTCCTTAGCTTTTTTTTCTTCTTTCTAGTCTATTTTATCCTTCACCTTATCTTCCTTGTCTTGGACTTCACCCAAGACTTGCTCCAATTGAGATAACATTACCCTCAAAAAATTATTGTCCTCTTCTTTCTCTTCTAACTTCTTAGCCAATTTGGAATTAGTCACCATCTTGCTAGATGCACTTGATTCTGCACTTGATTCGGTGGGCTACAACAATCACTTCCTACAACACTTCTTATCTCAAATCTTGAACTGGCTTTGATACCACTCTGATAGGGAGAGTCTTATATTTCTCTTGAGTTTCCTTGAAATAAACTAAGGTCACTCTTAGAAACTCTTAGGATTTCCTCAGTCCACCCTCTCTCACTTGGAACGAACCAATTCTTTCCCTCTACCAAGGATTTTCCTATCTTCTCAGGGTCCTATTCTTTGTCTTCCAAAAGAACACTCCTAATCCATGTTCCCCAAGCCCTAACCATTGGTTTGTTTTGCAAGAGGTCAAGGTATTCTATTAACTTCATTCTAGGCTCCCAACTTGGGTCTCAACTTTCCAACTTCAATCATTTCTCCATCACTCTCTAGTTTCCTATGTTTTATGCCTTGTAGCCTTTTTGCCCTATTTGGCCTCCAAAAGCTCAGGAATCTCAAGTTTTAGTCAGATTTTCTCAAAGAACCCCCAAATATATTTTGGTAGTTCATTTATATAACCTTAGACCTCTAATATTTTCTTGGTCTTAACCCTCAATTCTGTCCATACACCTTTGTTTCAAATTTAGGGCCCTTTTCATTATTTTTGGACTAGTCTTTGGGTTTTGCTTCAAAAAATGGAAAGTAGTATTCTTGGGAACTCCTCCTTATTCTTGAGTACCTTCACATCATATTTTAACATATCCATGGCCTTCTTGGCTCATGAACTCATCCCTCCTACAATTTATAAACACTATTTCTTAGTCTTCCTAGTCGAGCTTCATTCATAGCTCGCCTAGGGCAAGATCCCATAAATAAATGCATGTACATGTAGCACATTAACCCTAGTATCCATTCCCAAATTTCCATACAAGAACTATGGTGGGAAATGGAGCTAGGTCCACATCTTTCCAACACTACCAAAACAAGACAAAAAACTATGCAAAATAAAAAGGATTTACAAATGCCTTGGAAACTAATCTAAGAAACAAACTAAAAGCTTAAAACACACTATTACATACCAAACAATGGATTCCAAATGCTATAGTCAATAGAATAATCCATGCAAGGCTTAAATTAACATTGTTACTCAAATTTTCACTCTATTCACAATAAAAACTTCCCATCTCAGTATGTCAGACCGTGCACAAATGACCACCAACCCTCAAATTAGGGTTTTCTCACCTTATATACTCTCACTTCAAGTGTTCAAGCCTTTTAGATAACCCTAAACCTCACTAAGGCCTAAATCCTTAAGGTGAGCACTTTTTGTCAACAAGTTTTGAAAAGTTGTAAATGTTACTTGAGAAACATTTGTAATATTTTACATCTTTTACATCTTTTTCACCATTAAGGTGTTTTAACTCCATCTAAGCCTATCTAACCTCAATTAGATCTCCTAGGGAATAAAAGGACACTAAAAATTATATGACATCACCCTGATACCTTATGACATCATCAAGTATAGTGCTTGTATTAAGCTAGATTTGGAGCCTTTAGCATAGAAAGATCCACTAAACTAGATTCACTCACACCACACTTGGTCCACATGACCTTATGTATTTACAATTCCCTTCAAGAGGGTATTTTCACACCAAAATGGGATATCCAACTTGCTTCCTAGGGGTGCTCCTACACCATAGATCTACCCTGTGAGGGGTCTGCCCTGTTAAGAGCTTTTAGACTTATATAATGGATTTAAAAATTACAACTAAGTAAGCACTCAGTTAAGAGATCACATAAGGTCTGTTAAAACCACTCTGTTAAGAGATTTACCCTGATACACTTGTTAGAATGTCTTAGTACTTGATCCTTCAATTTTCACTGTATGCTGATTATGGATGTCCTCCTTCCAATATTGATTTGATCTTACTTATCAAGTCTATATTTGTTATGTCCTTCACTACTTTACTCTATTTCAGTTGGTCACTGAAATCTATCAGAATGCTTCACTAGTCTGAAGATATTCTCTTTTTTTTGTTCATTCCCTTCGTATCCTCTGTCTCTCTCTATATACATTTAGGATTTGGTCTCATCTTAAATAGACATCTAAAATTCTTTGAGATTTAAGATCAATGATTCATATTTACTCTTTTTGCCACTTGACCTTTCCTAATTCTAATTGGCTCTAAGTGTTACATAGGGATCAATGATTACAAAATAGGAGCGTAATCACCTCCATGATTTCCTCAACAAACAAATACAAAATATGAATGTTGGCAAAAATGTTTTAGCTTGATGATTGTGTCATTCCAAACTCATATGTCAATTATCCTTAACTTAGAAATTGATGTCTCTAGTGCTTGACATTCACTGTACTTAGCATTTGTTGATATCTTTGGCACTCGCCATAAACTACTTTACATTGCTCGGCAAAAACTAACTCAGAAAATACAAAAGTACTTGGTAACCATTGGTTTACTCGATAGTGACTACTGCTCAGTAAATATACATTACATGAATTGGCCTATACTTGATGACTCGATCGTAGTGATGACCAACCAACATTGCCTAGATAAAGACTAAGTGTGAGACACTAATAGACAAAAAAGCTATAGGGATCTAGAGAGACTTTTGTTGGAAAGGTATTTCTTAGAAATAGGGAATATTGAGAGGGGGGGTAGATCAGTATTCCAAAAAATTTAACTTTTCCCCAATTATGGATATAATAGATTATCTTTACACATGCATAACATAAGAAGCTAAACAACATGCATAGCAATAAAATTAAAGAACTCATAACACATGATTTGTTCTCGAGGAAATCCTGGCCAAGGGAAAACCCCAGTGGGGATGATACCCATAAAGATCCACTAATCAAAAGTATCCTATTAAGAATGTTGACCCTGTTAGGAGTCTATTAAAAGCATATAGTGTATCAGTCCTGATTAAGGGACTATAGGCCTTGTTAGAAGCCTCAACCCTATTAGGAGTTGGTAGTACAAAATGTGATTACTAGCTGAGCCCACTGCCCAAACAAGTAATGTACAATATACACTAATTACAAAGAAAGGTCAAGGTACATAACCTTATACTACTTGCATCAATATCACTTTGTTGCTCTTTCACTATTGCTATTACATATCTCGCATATTACATCATTACTTTTTTTCCTTCTTACAATTTATAATTACATTTATACAAGTTATTAAGGCTAATAACTTTACATGGTCAGCTGCCATAATACAAAATAAATTTATCTAAGGGTTAACATCTAGGATGTAATCCCTTTATATTGTTAAGACATTATTTTGATAAACAAAATAATCCCTTAACTCTTTACCAATTCTGTCTTCATATTTTGTTCTATCGGCTTCACACTATCTTCGATAAAACTATCATAACTAATTTCGTACATGCCATACTGACTTGCACTTTGAGATGGGTTATCATTAGTCACAATAGAGTCTATGTTCAAGTGTGCAAGCATTGAACTTACTCCAATCAATGTCACAAACAAAAACTATTTCTTGGTGCACTGGTGAAAACACCGTCTCACACTTAGACAAATTTGCAATGTGCTCTGCTATACTTGCTCTCTAATCTGTGCACTCTTCATGTGGATCACATGTTTCCATAATGAAAAGATCTATGTATTCAACTCAGCCAAATTGCCAACAATCTCCCCCTTTGTCATTGGTGGCAACATATGAGAAAATTGGCTAAGTGTACAAGTCCAAAATCTCAAAATTGTCTCAAAATTGTGGCCAAAGTATAAGATCTATATAATATTGTTATAACTCCTTAAAATATTGATGTAGGAGCATCCTAGGTGTAAGAGCAATCTTGCATCAACCAAAAATATCTCTGGTTTCTTTTTCAATAAGGGCTATCTTGTGTAGAGCTACTTTTATGGGAACTTGCTATTTTTAGTAAGTTGGTCATACAATCTTAGAATGTTCTAATTTCACATGTGGAGGTTCATCTCAGTCGTATCAGCCTGCCAGTAAAGTTTCATTGATAGATCAAGTCTAGCTTTTTAGATATTGAAGATTTTCGGTATTGGTAGCAGGATACACAAACTTTGAACTCCCTTTTGAAGGCTTTAGAGGATCTGGATGAGGTCAAAAATTTGACTGATAGGTACTTGTGTGAGTCAAGCCCATAGAGTGCTTCATGGCTTTTTTGAATTGGGGTTATAATAGTCAATCAGAGCAACTGGTAATCACTTATGGTCTTCAGAAGTTGGGTCACTTGAAATGGTGAAAAATAATTTTTCCTTCAAAATTTATGTTCGAGTTTCAAAAGTTATTTTGAGCTGACTTTGAGGTAATAAATTGTAAAATAAAATAATTCTAAGTTTGGTCGGCCCTTTGGGCTAAATTTCTGGAACCTTCTCGGGCGGTGGAAATTGCCTATATAAAGAAGGCCCGTAGTGTTGTCTTAGGTAGTTCGGGGTAGATATGGGTAATGATTTGAGGCTTTGTTCTATAGAACATTGTAAGGGGAATGCCCATTTGGCTTTGCATATTATAATTTTCAAATTTGGAATTCCACACTTGTGGAGATAATAAGAAGCCCATTTTCTATTCTTGCAAATTATTGTTGTTTCTTTATTTCTATTATGCATTTGTGGTATTAAGGGGAGCATCCTTCATCAAGTGGTATCAGAGTAGGAGTTCTTGAGTGTGTAAACAGATGATCAATTGTGAGGAAATTTGCACCAGGACCATGGGATAGGGTTTTTGTGTAAAAAGATCACTGATTGTGAGGCAGTTTGCACCAGAATCGTGGTTAGGGTTTCAGCGAGCTGCATGAAAATGCCTCCACGAAGAGAGCGTGGTGGAAGAGCTGGTGTTGTGACACCTAAGGTTAGAGAGCTACAGAGACAAGTGCAAGCATTGCAAGAGGAGATTCATAGATGAATGAATCTTAATGTCAAAGATGAAAGTGAGGATGAAGCCGAGGGAGAAGGAAATTTTGATCAAGAAGAAGGTGAAATTTTGAACTAGGAGGAAGAAGAAAGACTTTTTTGAGCCATTTCCAAGATTGGGAAAAGATCTAAGGTCGAGGTTCCTACATTTTTTGGAAATCTTAATCTAGAAGAATTGATTGACTGCATCAATTAATGCGAGGAATATTTTGAGTATGAAGATGTTGAGGATCCTGATAGGGTCAAATTTGTAAAGACTAGACTGAAAGGTCATGTGAAGATCTAGTGGCAAGAGATTCAGTTGAGTGAAATAGAAGAGGAAAGGATAAAATCACAAGATGGGATCATATGGTGGATAAATTGAAGCCACAGTTCATTCCTATTGATTATGAGCTTGACCTACTAAAGAAAATGCAAAGTTTGAAGCAAGCAAGAAGATCTGTTCTGGAGTATATAGAGGAGTTCTATCGACTTCTCATTAGAATAGGCCATGCAAAAGCTGATAAGGAGAAAGTTTCCTGATACCTTAATGGGTTGAGGCTAAGCATTTAGGAGGAGCTGAATTTGGTTCGAATGAGTAGTATGGAAGATGCATATCAGTTTTCCCTAAAAGTAGAGGAAAAGTTGAACAAGAAGTTTGAGAGCAGACAAAGCAAAAGAGGTAATGATAATAGATCTAGTGGATGATCATATGGAGATCGACATGAAGATTTGAAAAAGTAGGATGAGGCTAGTAATAGTCATAATGAAAGAGGAGATAATTTCAATCATTTGCATGATCAGAATAATAGAGATTAGAGAGGAAGAGGAAGAGGACAAGGATTTGGAAGAGGAGGTTTCCATGGAACATTTTTTCACTATGGAGAAGAAGGTCATAGGGCATTTGAATGTCCTCAACACCAAGGAAGGATAGATAGGAGAAATGAAGGCCAAGCTAAAGTTACATATCTAGATGAAGATGCCAGATCGTCACATTCTAAAGATGTAAGAGAGGAGAAACACTGATTAACAGAAGAGTCCTATTGAGTGGTGAGAATGAACCTAAGAAAAGGAGGAGCCTTTTTTGCACTAGATTCAAGTGTGAAGGTAAATGTTGTGATATGATCATTGATAGTGGTAGTATTGATAATTTGGTGTTAGAAGAGATGGTGACAAAGTTGAAGCTCAAGAGGCAGAAACATCCACATCCATATCAGGTTGCCTAGGTGCAGGATGACCATAAGGTCATGGTCAGTGAACAGTGCCTAGTGAAGCTCAAGATCAGCGGGTACCAAGATGAGGTACTATGTGATATCATATCTATGGATGTGTGTCATATGCTATTGGGTAGGCTGTGGCAGTTTGATAGATGTGTTGTACATGATGGTTGTGCAAATACCTATTCCTTGACAAAGGATGGAGTGCGACATAAGCTAAAGCCATTGAAGGAGACTAAAGAAAAGGTATGTGGTAATGAAAGAATAAATTTTGTTGATAGAGGAAACTTCTTAGATGGTATGCAACATGAGCATCTATGTTTTACCTTAATTCCAAATGTTGGGAAAGAGAAAGTAGAAGATGTACCTGTAGAAGTTGCCAAATTATTGAATGAGTTTCAGGATACTGTGCTTGATGGACTACCACCAGTAAGACAAATTAGTCATCAGATAGATTTGATTCTAGGAGCCAGTTTGCCAAATAAGGAAGCACACAGAATGACACTAGCAGAAAGTGAAGAGTTGAAGATAGATTTGAAGTTTAGTTCTGGAAGTAGTCCCATAAATGCATCTAAATTGAGAAAGATAGATAAAGGAGAAATAAGTAGTGCTGAAGCTATGGATTTTGTAGAACACTTGAAGAACATCATGTTGGGATTTCCATTTTATCTTCAACTTATAGATTTATACTTTGATGGATAACTCTAATATAACTTTGACTCTATCACCACTCCAAAGTCTACAAGGAAGAGGGCCAATTAACTAGGATCAAAGAGATCCTCCTACACTTTGAGCCTTAATGCTCAGGTGGGTGTACCCTTAACTCACTTCTCCAAAGGAGTCTCAAAACAATATACAACTATGTCCTTTTACAAACTGACTGAAAGATATTATCATTTAAATTTGGGTGTGTGTGGCTGACGATAATGAAATGCCTCCTGAGGATGGACCAGTGCCTTAACCTAGGGCAAAGAGTCACTCAATTGCTTTCCTCAGCTGAAAATATTAAATCAAACACTCCTGGGCTCAGGCTAAGTGCTTTTCCTATTACCCCTTTCTCTGAAACACAAGGACATCAGATTCTTATTTGGCTATAAACTCACTGAACCCACCTAAAAGACTTTAATCCTAACTTTTTTAGGAACTCAGAGATGGCTTCACAATACTCTTTGTTTACCATATGCTAATACACTTTGTGATACTAACATATATGAGCTCAGAACCAAAACAAGAAGACATACACTAATGTAAGATTGGAACTCAATAGCATTCTCGTTAACATATTCAGGATCAATATACAATCAAAGAAACACAAAGATAGGAAAAAGATCCAAAATCTAGCTCCTCTTTCCTCTAATGTTCATACAATCAAAACCACTAGAACTAACTAAAATTCAAGAGTGAACCTCAGGACCGAACCCTTATTCTATCAAAAAACTAACTACTTATACCCCTAGTCACCTTGGAATCCTCAGAGAGGATGCATCAAGCTTCGGGTGACTAGGGTTAGGGTTTCAACTACCTGACCAATGAAAATTACATCACAATTTATTGCAAGGGAAGAAACACAGGCAACCCAGAGAGAAAAGATCTTAGACAAATCTACAATCATGAAAACCAGTGAGATTAGGATAGAGAAACAAGAAATTGCCCATGTAAATCAATCTAATCGGCCACCTGAAAACACTTCTCGAGCACAAAACCACACTTCACCAGGTACAAAAATATCACACACTCAACCACAAAGCCCTTGGATCATTTTTATCACTACTGGTGCCACAAACCAAATCAAATCTGGCTGAAGAAATAATAAAAACCAATAGTTTCTGTCGCTGCAAACCCTCAAGAAAATTTGAATTTGAAAACAAACGATCACTTTATGGCACCTGCAACAAATTAGCAATCACAATTCAATTTGAGATCAACCTTATAACCTAGCCGTCTGATTCTCATGTTTCACGGGCTTTATGTTTCATTTTATAATAATTGAGGGAATTAGTGACTATAGGACCTTTTCCAAAGCATCATGTGAATATGTGAACAAGACAAACATTTATTGGCCCCGCTCAAAATATATCTAAACCACCAAAAGACTGAGAAACTTCACTGGGCCCACATCAGGAAGATCAATGACTGTCTTAAGTTCGCATAGGCTTTTGAGATTTTTTTAGAACTTAAGACAACCATTAGATGAAAAATCTCACTCTGCCCTAACATAGAAAGAAATCAATGGCCGTCGCTACACCGCTAACTTAACCATCGTGCAACTTACCCTGGTAGTGTAACAATAGCCAAGAGATTATGTAGTACTTTAACCTCTTTGAAACTATGTGGACCCACTGACATGTCCACCTCAGCACACCTAGCCCAATAGGAAACTTTCAACTCACCTCCGTCTGACACCGAGACCACTGCCAAAGCATCGCCTGAGACAAACGAGATCAATGGCTGGCACATGATCTCATGTGTCAGAAAACCCACTCCAGAACATACGTCGATCGTCAGATAGAGCTGGTGTCAGAAAGGGGCCCAAGGAAATATTACGACCGAGACAGGAAATATTAAACCTATGGAATTAGGAAAATTAACGCCGAGGAACTTAGGAAAATTTAGCGGGGAAACTACAGGATTTAGGAAAAATTAAAGGGGACCCCACCAAATATAAAAACCTAACTGCCAAATAATATAAAAGGTCATTTAATAAGCACATGTGGATCTAAAGTTTTAAGAGACCCAAAAAGGTAACACAAAATTAGAATAGGGCAAGGGTATTTTGAATTTTTAAATGTCCAACGACTAGATTTTTAAATTTTGAACCAAGGGCCTAAAAACAACTGCAAAGACAAGGGAAGAGACTAGGAGCCATGGAATTTTTTGCACATGCTGACAGTGGCTCTATCTAGGGATGTGTGCCTCCTTTAGGCATAGCAAGGATCTAGAATCAATGGTAAAAGTAGACCACCCACAGGCAGAAAGTTGTAGGGAACAAGGAATAGGAAGGACATAAACTTGCAACTTGGGCAAAACAAGACCAAGGACTAGAGAAAAACACAAAACTCACAGGGCTATATACATATATACAAACCTATCTACTATTTATGGAAAATAGAATACCTCAAGAGAAGTATTTTTTGAAGAATTGTCCATGAAAAGGCAATTCTTGAATATCACCATTTAATTCTTTCATAATATATGAATCTTGGCCCCATTTTTCATGAATTTGATATGGCCCTAACCAAACTGGGTCAAATTTTCCATGCTTTCCTTTATCCTCCAGTCTGGCATTCCAAATTAATACTAGGTCATTAGCCTCAAACTTTCTTGCAACAGTTTTCTTATCATACAAATTTTTAAACTATAACTGCAACTTGGCATTTCTTGTAGCTGATTCTCTCCTGATTTCATCCAACCTGATGAGATCCTCAATCCTCAATTGCATCTCATCTTCTATGTCATCATCATATAATTGCACAAATTTATACATTTCCAAAAGATTATTCTGAGGCATCATTTCATGTATCCCATATACAAGGTCAAATGGTGCACAACCAATTGCCCTCTTCACAGTCACCCTATCAGCCCATAGAGCTAATGGCAACTTTGCATTCCATGCTCTTTTATTCTTTTCAAGAATCATGTTCAGGATTTTAATCAAACTCTTATTAGTAGATTCTACATGTCCATTCCCTTGTGGGTGATAGGGTGAGGAATTGGAAACCTGGATTCATAAACCCTTGCAAAAGTCCTTATATTCAACAGACCTAAAACACATGGCATTATCACTTACTATTCTCTCAGGGCACCCAAACCTTGTGACAATATTATTCAATAAGAAATTAGTTACCACCCTGCTTGTTGCATTCCTTGTGGGGATAGCCTCTACCCACTTTTTGAAATAATCAGTGGCAACTAAGATGCATGAGTGTCCTCCACTTGACTTGTTTGGTATCTCCCCTATGAATTCAATTCCCCATTGTTGGAAAGGAGTCTGCACTTCTACTGGCCTTAATGGAACATTTCTTGAAAATTTAAGCTTACCAAAGAACCTTTGACAACCATCACACTACCTTACCAACTGCTCTGCATCCTTGAAGATTGTGGGCCACCAAAATCCTACTCTCAAGATCTTATGAATAGTAGTCTTACCCATGTAATGTCCACCACAAAATCCCTCATGCATTTCTTTCAACAATACTTCAGCTTGACTTTCATCTACACATTTTAAAAGTATGCAATCCAAATTCTATCTATACAACTTACACTTCACAATCACATACTTGATGGCCTATAATTTCAATGTCCTCTTCTTATTGTCATCCATCTCATCTGGACATCTCATGTTTCTCAAGTAATAAATTATATCTTAATCACATACTTGATGGCCTATAATTTCAATGTCCTCTTCTTATTGTCATCCATCTCATCTAGACATCTCATGTTTCTCAAGTAATAAATGATATCTTGATACCAAATACAATCATCCATGTCACATGTATGATCAATTTCAGAATGATTTACTTGATTAGCATCAAGATTGGATTGAGCCATCAATTTTTCCAATCCTTGTCCTCTAACCAATTTAGTAATTTGGATATCAATGTTAAATTCCTGAATTCTATTTATCCATCTGCATCTTCTCCCAGACACCTCCTGCTATGAGAAAATATCCTTCACAACTGCACTTGGCACAAAAGAAATCACAACTGTCCCCATCAAGTAACACCTAAAAGCCTTGACTACCTTCACAAGAGCATATTCTTGTTTCTCATTTATGTCATACTTCAATTCAGTGGCCTACAAAGATTTATTGAAAAATGTAATAGGCTACTCAAAACCATCCTTATTCTTTTGTAACAAGACTGCAACAATAGTGTGAAAAGATGCAAAGGAAAAGATGTGCATTGGGATATTATAATTAGGTTCCTTAAGCACTGGTGCATCTTTGATAGCCTGCTTGATATTTTTAAAAGCCTCATTAGGCTCACCCTCCCAATTGATTGCAAATCCCTTCTTCAACATCTTAGAAATAGGTCTAGAGACCTCTGCAAAATTTGTTACAAACCTCCTTAAGAAATTGACCTGACCAAAGAAGGAATGAATCCCTTTAACATTCTTTGGTCTCTGAATTTTATCAATAAATGCTACCCTCTCAGGGTCAACTCTCACTCCTTGCTTCCCGACTAGGTGGCCAAGCAACTTACCCTTAGTGACACCAAATGCACATTTCCTTGGATTTAATGAGATGCCATATTCCAAAGCCCTTACAAATATTTTTTCTAGATGAATACAATGATCTTCTTCTTTCTTGGAATAGGCAGTTAGGTCATCTTGATAAACAACAAGGAAATCATTAATGAAATTATAAAAGACAACATCCATTGCCCTCTGAAAAGTAGCACCAACATTTGTGAGACCAAAAGGAATTCTCACATAAACATATGTCCCCCAAGGTGTAGTGAAAGTTGTCTTGAATTGTTTTGACTCCTTGATAATCACCTGATTGTAACCAGAGAAACCATCCATCATGGACATTAATTCAGATCTAGTTACCCTTTGCAACATAGCTTCCATGTTAGGCAGATAATAATTATCCTTTAATGAGCTGATGTTCAAATTTTTGAAGTCTACACAAAGTCTAATGCCACCATTTTTTTTTCTCACAAGAACAAGGTTTGAAACCCAAGAAGAGTGCCTTATAGGCTTGATAATTCTAGCATCTCTTAGCTTCATCAATTCTTCTTGCATCTTGGGTGCCAAAATAGGATTAATAAGCCTTTATTTTTGTCAGAAAGGTTTAGCATCTTCTTTCAAAGGAATAACATGCTAAAACAAATCTTCTCTATAAACCTTTAGGTCATCATATGACCATGCAAAAACATGCCTAAATTTTCTTAATAATTCAATCAAAGACTTCCTTATTTTATGAGATAAATTTCTACCAATGTATACCTTCTTAGGTGTCCCATGAGTTCCATGATTTATCTCCTCTAAGTCCATGTGACCTTTTTTACTTTCTTTTTGAGCTCTATCCTGGCTGTCAAAAATAGTTTCCAAAACAACAAGTCCCTTAGGAACCTTGTTATTCTTAAACTAAATAATTTCATTCCCATAGACAACCTCCCTTCCTTCTATAGACTCAACCAAGGCTGAACAATCAAATTCCTGACCATGATACTGACCTTCACAATTCATAAAATTTAGTATATCATTATCATCATCAAAAACTTACCAATTTTCAACATTATCTGGTATACTAGGCCTAGCCTGAATTTCAACTTTAGAGACACCAGCAAATGTAATATCACTAGGATTGATTGCTATATTGGCTAACAAATCGGCCATCTTATTGTTACTCCTATCCTTCCATTCAATATTGAAGGCATCAAAATGCTCAATCAAATCCCAAACTACATTCCTATACTGTTTCAACCTTTTGTTCTTGGAAGCATATACTGACCTGACTTGGGACACCACCAACTTAGAATCACCAGCAACACTTATACATTTGATTCCATGCTTTTGTGCCAACCTCAGTCCTAACAACAATGAATCATATTCTACTATATTGTTGGTACAAAAGAAATTCAATGTGAAAGAGAACTTGTAGGTGCTTCCATCAGGAGAGATTAGTAAAATACCTGCTCCTACTCCATCTTTGCAATTCACACCATCAAAGTACATCACCCACAAATCACCCTTCATAGAATTAACAGTTACCTCAATAGAGATAGGTGGAAAAATATGCTCCTTCTCAAATATAGGGATCTCTTCCCTAAAAGCATTAATATCAATATCCATAAAACATGTAGTTTCATTGTCAATATTTATTTCAATCATGTGGCATACTCTTGGCTCTCGTTCAATCTTGACAAACTGATCATCAATCCTGAAAGTGGCATAGGACAAATCACACTATAAACTTCCACCCATGGCAGCACTCCATGTTCTAGATAGTAGCATCCCATAATGAGGAGGGATGTCCACCACCAATACACTCATTGTTAAATCTTTCTCTAGGTAGGCTGCCAGCCTATATGGCATTGCATTAATAGTCCCAATAACTGGTACCTCCCTCTGATCCATTGCACAACATCTACCTTGAACTATATCAACTTTAAGGCCCAACTTATCCATGATCTTAAAAGGCATAATAGTGTTAGAGGCACCACTATCAATCATACAATTTCTCAGCTTCATTCCATTCACAAGAACACTTAAAAAGAATGGATCAATTTTTTCAAGGATGGCATTGACAAAATTGTCCAAATATATAGGAGGAATTTGAGATACAATTCCCTGAGCAACAACTCCTTTCAAAATTTTATCCTGAGATTCTTTGCATGCAACATCATTATTATGAACATTATCTACCTATGCAATAGCTCTATCTTTGTGCTCAAGGATCCTCAACAATTCTGACAATGGAACCTTAACTGTGATTTGGGACAACATGGATAACATATCAATAGGAGCAGTGGGATGAACTTCAATTTTCACTACTTTAGTATCTCTTTGTCTGTCTGATACATTAGGTGTATTGACCACCCTCATTTTTTCATTCTTGGCCATTTTGTTAACTTCAATCTCACTAGATATTTTTTTAACTTCAACTCCCTTAGGCTCACAATTCTTACCTTTCACATTCTTGAATTTCACTATGTGATCACCCTTTGATTTGTTGTCATTTTGGTCTCCAGAGTTGGTACTCTTTATGAACATTCCTGTAGCTTTTCCATTTGTATCCCTTGCCACCATGCCTCTAGTCTACACTTGGGCAATCATTTCTATAGTAAGCCTAGCCATCTCTTCTCTAGAAGGTCTTCTCAAATTTACTGGTTTAGAAGAAGAGTTTATGTTACATATCTTTTCATCAATGTCTTCATCATCATCAAAAAAGACCTCTTGATGAAAAAGGGTCAGATTGTGTCTCTTCACATTTATATCCACTTCTTCATCAAAATATGAATCATCTTCATATCCTAGATATGAAGTAGTCATGTTGCATCCAACATCATCATGATCTTCTTCCTGATCTATCGCCTCATCTCCACAATCTTGATTTGCAACCATAGAATGTGCAACCACACAATACTCTGTAGAATGAGGGGACTGGCATGCAACACACCATGGTATGTCCTCCATGAAATTTATGGAAGCTTTTTGTAAAGGGTCAGGGACATCTCTTTCATTGCTTCCTCTTGCAATAGGGACAATAGGCTTGCCATCCTTCCATTGGGTGTTGTAGTGGTAGTTTTGCAATCTATTATGCCTATTGAAATTGTTGTTGAACTGAGGCCTTTCATTGGTAGGAACACTACTATTCCTATTTGTAGGTGCCTTCAAGTCCTTCAATGCATTAAGCACCTTATCCAATTTATCTTCATCTTGTTTCCTATTTCTAACAACCTTCTCATTAGCCTTCTTATACTTCTTATCTCCAAACAACTTTGGATCATCTCTCTTACCACCCAATTTCCCTGATATCTTCATATTATTCTCAATATTGATAGCAATACTAAAAGCATCTCTGAGAGCTGTTCCTTGTCCCTCAGAAAATAACCCATCTTTCCATCAAATGCATTGAAATATGTAGTTAGATAGACATTGTCATCCAACCGCATAACTTGGAACAACTTATGCATACCTTTCTTGAATCTCATGTTGAATTCGGCTACAGAATCATTCTAATTTTTTCTTATGGTATTGAATTCATTCAACATGAAACTAGCATTAGTCCTATCACCATAATGCTCTTTAAAACATCTCTGAAAGGAATCCCAAGTATCAATACATTTATCAAGAAGTCTCTTGAACCAATCTCTAGCATCCTCCATTAGAGATTGAACAAACAACTTCATGACTACATCCTCATGCTCTACCTCATAATCATTAAGCATATCAACAAATAACCTAAGATGCTCCTCACATGTAATGGAATTATTACCAGAAAACTTATGTACCTTATCTCTTATATCTTTTGGAAAAGCATTTGGGCAGCCTGGTATACCATCAAAACTAATTTGCCTATAGCCTTCTAATTGCATAGGTCTTCTTTGAAATCCTGAACTAGTGTTTCCACTAGAATTATTATTCCTATTTACATTCCCATCCACTTGCACATTTAACTATATATTAGGATCAACAAATGATTTGGTAGATACATTAGGGATAAAATTGCTAGTAGTAGCATTGCTAAGTGGAATAGTAGTGTTCATAGATGGCATACCTAATTTAGTAGCAGAAGGGCCTTGAACATTTACTGATGAAGCCTTCAAAAACTGGATCTCTCTTCTTTTCTCTACAATGGCAGGATCAATCTGAGCTCTTTCCAACTCTTGAGCAAGGGCTTCATCCTCTTTTTTTTTTCTCTCTCTATCTCTATCTCCCTATTTGATTTAGGAGGTGGGATCCTTGGTATTGTCACTAGTTTTCTTTCTTGGTCACCCACCATCTTCTACTTTCCCTTTTCTGCTATGACAACAGTAGGTCTGGTAATCTCATGCCCATCTTTATCCTTAGGCAAAGCAATGTAACTCTAAACTTGTCTAATTACAGGGACTTCTTCATCAAACTCATGGTCTTGTAGTGAACGTTCCTACTCACTCCTCAAAGCTTCAAGATCACTAAAAACATTATGCTGTAGAGTTTTAGGAGCATAAGGAAGCATCTTGTTTCTCTCCTTCATCTCCTTAATTTTTCTAAGAAGGGAGTCTCTCTCTATTAATGCATTCACTTTCTTAGCCTCCCTTTCCTCTTATAATCTTTTATATATGGCATCCTGCTTTGCCAACTACAACCTAAGTGCATTTAGGTCATGTGGATCTATCATGTTATCTTCAGAGCTTGATGACACTTCCACATCAGTAGGATGTTGATATGGGAAATGCACTCGCCTTGGTTCTATGGGCTTCCTCCTAGGTATGTCTTCATTAGGATCTAGATTTGACCCATAACCTCTTTCTCTAGGGTGTTCATCTTGACCTATAGGTAATGAACCCTTATCTTGAAATACAGCCTCTGGAGTATCATAAAACTTGTCTTCAGAGCGACCACTATCTGATCTAGAACTTATGTCCTTTGACCCTTCCTCATTAGAGGATGCAAGTGGTGCTCTACCTCTAGTATTTATTTTCTCTCTCATAGGAGGACTTGTGGACTCTTCATTCCTTCTAATCTAGCTCTTCTTGTCAGCCCTAGGTAACTATTATAGAGCAATCTCTAGATTTTTCTTGGCAAAGGACTTAGTATTTCTTCTTTTGTCCATATTTAACTTATGAAACTGGTTCTTAAACCTTTTTGAGTTGCCACCCACCTAGATGGGAAAACCTTAAAATTCACAAGATGCTGAAAACCACAAGAAAACACAAAAGTCCAACACTGTTTCTAGCTCTAGACTCTCCCCAATAGAGTCACCATTTTGTTGGGATTTCCCTTTGATCTTCAACTTATAGATTTATACTATGATGGATAACTCTAATATAACTTTGACTCTATCACCACTCCAAAGTCTACAAGGAAGAGGGCCAATTAACAAGGATCAAAGAGATCCTCCTACACTTTGAGCCTTAATGCTCAGGCAGGTGTACCCTTGACTCACTTCTCCAAAGGAGTCTCAAAACAATATACAACTATGTCCTTTTACAAACTGACTGAAAGATATTATCATTTAAATTTGGGTGTGTGTGGTTGGTGACAATGAAATGCCTCCTGAGGATGGACCAGTGCCTTAACCTAGGGAAAAGAGTCACTCAATTGCATGCATCAGCTAAAAATCTTAAATCAAACACTCCTCGGCTCAGGATAAGTGCTTTGCCTATTACACGTTTCCCTCAAACACAAGGACATCAGATTCTTATTTCACTATAAACTCACTGAACCCACCTAAAAGACTTTAATCCTAACTTTTTTAGGAACTCAGAGATGGCTTCACAATACTCTTTGTTTATCATATGCTAATACACTTTTTGATACTAACATATATGAGCTCAAAACCAAAATAAGAAGACATACACTAATTAAGATTGGAACTCAATAGCATTCTAATTAACATATTCGGGATCAATATACAATCAAAGAAACACATAGATAGGAAAAAGACCCAAAATCCAGCTCCTCTTTCCTCTAATATTCATGCAATCACAACCATTGGAACTGACCAAAATTCAGAATAGAACCTCAGGACCCAACCCTTATTCTATCAAAAAAATAACTACTTATACCCCTAGTCACCTTGGAATCCTCAGAGAGGGTGCATCAAGCTTTGGGTGACTAGGGTTAGGGTTTCAACTACCCAACCAATCAAAATTAAATCATAATTTATTGCAAGGGAATAAACATAGGCAACCTAGAGAGAAAAGATCTCAGACAGATTTGCAATCATGAAAACCAGTGAGATCAGGATAGAAAACCAAGAAATTGCCTCTATAAATTAGTCTAATTAGCCACCTACAAATAATTCTTGAGCACAAAACCACACTTCACTGGGTACAAAAACATCATGCACTCAACCACAGAGCCCCTAGATCATTTTTGTGACTACTGGTGCCAGCAACCAAATTAAATCCGACCGAAGAAAAATAAAAACCAATACTTTTTGTCACTACAAACCCTCAAGAAAATTTGAATTTGAAAAGAAACGGTCACTTTATGGCGCTTGCAACAAATTCATGATCACAATTCAATTTGAGATCAACCTTATAACTTGACCATCTGATTCTCATGTTTCACAGGCTTTATGTTTCACTTTATAATAATCAGGTGAATTAGCGACTATAGGACCTTTGGCAAAGCATCACGTGAATATGTGAACAAGACAAATATTTATCGGCACTGCTAAAAATATATCCAAACTACCAAAAGACTGAGAAACTTCACTGGGCCCACATTAGGAAGATCAATGGCTGTCTTAAGTTCGCATAGGCTTCTAAGATTCTTTCAAAACTTAAGATAACCATTGGATGAAAAATCTTGCTCTACCCTAACACAGAAAGAAATCAATGGGCATCACTACACTGATGACTTAACCATTGTGCAACTTACCCCAGTGGTGTAACGACAGCCAAGAGATTCTGTAGTACTTTAACCTCTTTGAAACCGCATAGACCCACTGACATGTCCACCTTAGCACACCTGGCCCAATAGGAAACTTTCAACTCACCTTTGTCTAACACTGGGACCACCGCAAAAGCATTACCTGAGACAAATGAGATCAAAGGATAGCGCATGATCTCATGTGTCAAAAAACCCACTCCAGGACATACACCGACCATCGGATGGAGCTGGTGTCAAAAAGGGGCCCGAGGAAATATTACGACTGAGACATAGGAAATATTAAACTTGCGAACTTAGGAAAATTAATGCCGAGGAACTTAGGAAAATTTAGTAGGGAAACTATAGAATTTAGGAAAAATTAAAGCAGATCACGCCAGATATAAAACCCTAATTGCCAAACAATATAAAAGGTCATTTAATAAGCACATGTGGATCTAAGGTTTTAAGTGACCCAAAAAGGTAACATGAAATTAGAACAGGGCAAGGGTATTTTGAATTTTTAAACGTCCAACAGCTAGTTTTTTAAATTTTGAACCAAGGGTTTATGCTAGGGGCCTAAAAATAGCTGGAGACACCAAGGGAAGAGACTAGGAGCCATCAAATTTTTTGCACATGCTAACACATCCATGAGGAGGTGAGGAAGCATATTACCAAAATGAATGCACAGTATAAGGCTAAGGCAGATGAGAAAAGGAGGTATAAGGAATTTTAGGTTGGGGATGAAGTCATGGTTCATTTGTGGAAGGAGCAGTTTCTAGTTGGAACATATAAGAAGGTGATAATGAAGAATTTTGGGCCATGTAAGATACTGAAGAAGCATGATTCAAGAAATGCGTATGAGATAGAATTGGCCACTGAGATGAATATTTCACCAGTGTTTAACATTTCAGATTTGATAGAGTATCATGAGGGAAGTGTTGAAGAAGACATCATAGCAGCATAGTGGAGTATTCCAGCAACTAGTTCAGATACTAAGGAGATTGAGGATATACTAGACAGTCGTGTTGGTAGAAGCAGAAGGAATAGGGTATATGAACAATATTTGGTCAAATGGAAAGAATGACCTATTGAAGATTCATCATGGCTAATAAAGGAGGAGGTGAACCATCTTGGTTTTCCTCTACACACCTAAGTTGTGACAGGGTCACTTCTCAAATTACCCTCGGTGTCTAATGTAGGAGCATCCTGGGTGTAAGAGCAATCTTGCATCACCCAAAAATATTTTTGGTTTCTTTTTCAATAATGCCTATCTTGTGTAGAGCTACTTTTTATGGGACCTTGCTATTTTTATTAAGTTGGTCATATGATCTCAGAATGTTCTAATTTCACATGTGGAGGTTCATCTCAGTCGTATCAGCCTGCCAGTAAAGTTTCATTGATAGATCAAGTCTAGCTTTTTAGATATTGAAGATTTTTGGTATTGGTAGCAGGGTACAAAAACTTTGAACTCAGTTTTGAAGGCTTTAAAGGCTCCAGATGAGGTCAAAAATTTGAGTGACAGATCCTTGCACAAGTCAAGCTTGTAGAGCACTTCGTGGCCTTTTTGAATTAGGGTTATAATAGTCAATCAGAGCATCTGGCGATGACTTATGGTCTTCGGAATTTGGGTCACCTGAAATGGGAGAAAATAATTTTTCCTTCAAAATTTTTGTTTGGGTTTCAAAAGTTATTTTGAGCTGACTATTATCTAATAAATTGTAAAATAAAATAATTCTAAGTTTTGTCAGCCCTTTGGGCTAAATTTCTGGAACCTTCCTGTGCGGTGGAAATTTCCTATATAAAGAAGGCCCGTAGTGTTGTCTTAGGTAGTTCGAGGTAGATCTGGGTAATGATTTGAGGCTTTGTCCTATAGAAAATTGTAAGGGGAATGCCCATGTGGCTTTGCATATTGTAATTCTAAAATTTGGAATTCCACACTTGTAGAGATAATAAGAATCCCATTTTTTGTTCTTGCAAATTGTTGTTCTTTCTCTATTTCTATTATGTGTTTATGGTACTAAGGGGAGCATCCTTCATCAAGTGGTATCAGAGCAGAAGTTCCTAAGTGTGTAAATAGATCACCGATTATGAGGTAGTTTAGTCGAGGACCATGGGTTAGGGATTCTATGTAAATAGATCACCGATTGTGAGACAGTTTGCACCAGAACCATGGTTAGGGTTTTAGTGATAAGTATGAAAATGCCTCCACGATGAGAGCATGGGGGAAGAGCTGGTGTTGTGACACTTGAGGTTAGAGAGCTGCTGAGATAAGTGCAAGTATTGCAAGAAGAGATTCACAGAGGAATGAATCTTAATGTCAGAGATGAAAGTGGGGATGAAGCCGAGGGAGAAGGAAATTTTGAACCAAGAGGAAGAAAGACTTTTCTGAGCCATTTTCAAGATCGGGAAAAGACCTAAGATCGAGGTTCCTACATTTTTTGGAAATCTTAACATAGAAGAATTGATCGACTAGATTAATGAATGCGAGGAATATTTTGAGTATGAATATGTTGAGGATCCTGATAGGGTCAAATTTATGAAGGCCAGACTGAAAGGTCATGTGAAGATCTGGTGGCAAGAGATTCAGTTGGAGCAAAATAGAAGAGGAAAGGAGAAAATCACAAGATGGGATCGGATGGTGGATAAATTGAAGTGATAGTTCATTCTTGTTGATTATAAGCTTGACCTACTGAAGAAGATGCAAAGTTTGAAGCAAGCAAGAAGATCTGTTCAAGAGTATACAAAGGAGTTCTATCAACTTCTCATCAGAACAGGCCATGCAGAAGCTGATAAGGAGAAAGTTTCTTGATACCTTAATGGGTTGAGGTCAAGCATTCAAGAGAAGCTAAATTTGTTTCAAATGAATTGCATTGAAGAGGCATATCAATTTTCCCTAGAAGTAGAGGAAAAGATAAACAAGAAGTTTGAGAGTAGATAAAGCGGGAGAGGTCATGATAGCAGATCTAGTGGACGGTCATATGGAGATCGACATGAAGATTTGAAAAAGTAGGATGAGGCTAGTAATAATCAGATTCAGGGAGGAGATAATTTCAGTCATTTCCATGATTAGAATAATAGATATCAAAGAGGAAGAGGAAGAGGACAAGGATCTAGAACAGGAGGCTTCCATGGAACATGTTTTCACTATGGAGAAGAAGGTCATAGGACATTTGAATGTCCTCAATGCCAAGGAATGATAGATAGGAGAAATAAAGGCTAGGCCAGAGTTGCATATCTAGATGAAGATGCCAAATCATCACATTCTAAAGATGCTGAGAGAGGAGAAACACTGATGAATAGAAGAGCCCTATTGAGTGGTGAGAATGAACCTAAACAAAGGAGGAGCCTGTTTTGCACTAGTTGCAAGTGTGAAGGTAAATGTTGTGATGTGATCATTGATAGTGGCAGTACTGATAATTTGGTGTTAGAAGAGATGGTGACAAAGTTGAAGCTCAAGAGGCAGAAACATCCACATCCATATTGGGTTGCCTAGGTGCAAGATGACCACAAGGTAATGGTCAGTGAACAGTGCCTAGTGAAGTTCAATATCGGCGGGTACCAAGATGAGGTACTATGTGATATCATATCTATGGATGCATGTCATATCTTGTTGGGTAGGCTATGGTAGTTTGACATATGTTTTGTACATGATGGTCGTGTGAATACCTATTCCTTGACAAAGGATGGAGTGTCACTTAAGCTAAAGCCATTGAAGGAGATTGAAGAAAAGGTATGTGGTAATGCAAGAATAACTTTTGTTGATAGAGGAAACTTCTTAGATGGTATGCAACATGAGCATATGTGTTTTACCTTAATTCCAAATGTTGGAAAAGAGGAAGTAGAAGATGTACTTCTAGAAGCTGTAGAATTATAGAACGAGTTTTAGGATATTGTATCTAATAATGTGCCTAATAGATTACCACTAGTAAGATAGATTAGTCATCAGATAGATTTTATTCCAGGAGCTAGTTTGCCAAATAAGGCAGCACATAGAATGAAACTAGTAGAAAGTGAAGAGTTGAAAACACATTTGAAGTTTAGTTCTGGAAGTAGTCCCATAAATGCATCTAAATTGAGAAAGATAGATAAAGTAGAAATAAGTAGTGCTAAGGCTATGGATTTTGTAGAACACTTGAAGAACATCCATGAGGAGGTGAGGAAGCATATTACCAAAATGAATGCACAGTATAAGGCTAATGCAGATGAGAAAAGGAGGCATAAGGAATTTTAGGTTGGGGATGAATTCATGGTTCATTTGTGGAAGGAGCGGTTTCCAGTTGGTACATATAAGAACCTGAAAATGAAGAAGTTTGGGCCATGTAAGATACTTAAGAAGCATGATTCGTGAAATGCGTATGAGACAGAATTACCTACTGAGCTGAATATTTCACCAGTGTTTAACATTTTAGATTTGATAAAGTATCATGAGGGAGGTGTTGAAGAAGACATCATAGTAGCATAATGGAGTATTCCAGCAACTAGTTCGGATACTAAGAAGATTGAGGATATACTGGACAGTCATGTTGGTAGAAGCATAAGGAACAGGGTATATGAAGAATATTTGGTCAAATGGAAAGAATGACCTATTGAAGATTCATCATGGCTAACAAAGGAGAAGGTTAACTATCTTGGTTTTCCTCTACACACCTGAGTCATGATAGGGTCAATTCTCAAATTACCCTAGGTGTCTGATGCAGGACCATCCTGGGTGTAAGAGAAATCTTGCATCACCCAAAAATATTTCTGGTTTCTTTTTCAATAAGGGCTATCTTATGTAGAGCTGCTTTTTATGGCAACTTGCTATTTTTAGTAAGTTGGTCATATGATCTTAGAATGTTCTGATTTCACATGTGGAGGTTCATCTCTATCATATCAGCCTACCAGTAAAGTTTCATTGATAGATCAATTCTATCATTTTAGATATTGAAGATTTTCAGTATTGGCAGCAGGGTACATAAACTTTGAACTCAATTTTGAAGGCTTTAGAGGCTCCAGATGAGGTCAAAAATTTGAGTGATGGGTGCTTGTGTGAGTCAATCCTATAGAGTGCTTCATGCCCTTTTTGAATTGGGGTTATAATAGTCAATCAGAGCAATTGGTAATGACTTATGGTTTTTGGAAGTTGCGTCACCTGAAATGGCAGAAAATAATTTTTCCTTCAAAATTTCTATTCAGGTTTTAAAAGTTATTTTGAGCTGACTTTGATATAATAAATTGTAAAATAAAATAATTCTAAGTTTGGTCAGCCCTTTGGGTTAAATTTTGGGAACCTTCTCGAGTGGTGGAAATTGCCTATATAAAGAAGGCCCGTAGTGTTGTCTTAGGTAGTTTGGGGTAGATCTAGGTAATGATTCAAGGTTTTGTCCTATAGAATATTGTAAGGAGAATGGCCATGTGGCTTTGCATATTTTAATTCTAAAATTTGGAATTCCACACCTGTGGAGATAATAAGAAGCCCATTTTCTATTCTTGCAAATTGTTGTTGTTTCTCTATTTCTGTTATGTGTTTGTGGTATTAAGGGGAGCATCCTTCATCAAATATAATCTCTAATACAATACTCCCCCTAAGAGTATGAATCCATATGATATACTATCAATTTTTTGCTATATCTCTCCCCCTTTGACAACAATGACAAAATAAAGTAGGGAGGGCTACAAAACTATATCACAAAAAGATTATACCTTAATTTCTTATTGCAAAGCCGGTAGGCTTGCAACACAATCTACAAAATCAACTTTCATTACTTTTATCTCCTTCTCCCATGATTTCTTAATGGAATCTGCCACATTTAGTAGGGTGCAAAGTCCATAAGATTATATTTTTCATGCTTGAAGGTTCTCAAAGTGAAACTTATGAAAGGATGTCTTTGTTGAAAGACATTCTTCCAATTGCTCTTCAATAATGCTTAACTTCATAGAAATATTGTCTCTCAAAAGAGTGAATCTCCTTATTTTTTTGTTCCTCTCATCTTGCCAAACTCTTATTTCATCATAAAGCTTCCTAACTTTCTTCTTGATATCACCAACCTTCACATTAGGACTAGAAAGAAGGTTAGATTCATTCTGAATCTCTACTTCCTTCAACTTGATCTTTTGATTTTTTTCTACTATCAAAGTTTCTAATTTTTTTGATGAATATAGACCTTCACTATTAAAAAAAATATTAAAGTACAATATTCACAAAAAAGTGGCCCGGGGAAAATAATTCACCCCGCAAGTTCACACGACACTAAGGATGGAATCAAACAACTATTCTTCAAAAAAACTTATAAAACTAGAAACCCTAAGGCTGCGAGAGCAATAGTAGAAGAGGGAGGAGAATCTTTATCATCTGGATTTCCCCAGATATTGGGCATAGGAGCCTGATTAGGAATGGCCTAGCCATCTTCAGGATCTTCTTTTTCAACTTCTCCTTCCTCCCACCTAGGTGAAAAAGCCAGCGCCAGGTGAGGGAATTTTGCCTCAATAGCAAGAGCAGAGGCTGAAGGCTGAGCAATGGCAGCAGCAATGGAAGCAAGCATAAGAGGCCACCTAGAACCTACATCCCTTCGAGGAGGTGGGGAGGGGGAGTGGTGATGCCATTTCTATGGAGTCTTGGAGTGTCTGGTAGAGGAGCTCCAGCTATGATGATGCCCCTTGGGTGGTGTATGGTCAGCTGAGAGAGAATCTGGAGGCACCTAGGCAATAGTGCAAGGGGCATTGCCCTAGTGCTGGAGAAACTCCTATAGGTGGGAAACTTCCAAGGCCACCTTATCAACTTGCACCTAGATCTGCATCATAACATTGTTACAAATATAAGCTTTATCAAAAAGAGAAACATGATTAACTCTTGAACTATGAGAAAAAAGCACAGCATTTCTATCTTTCCACAGATTAAATAAAATTTCTAGCCAAAAGGAATGCCATATCTGGGTGAACTGGGAAGGCATTTTGGGAGAGTCGCCAAGAAGAATCATGTACCAAGAAAAGGGTTCTAGCCTAAAAGGAGCAAAAAAGTCATGAATCCAATTCTAGTAGTTTTGAGCATGATGACAAAACCAAAATATGTGCATGAGAGTCTCTGAGTGACCACAAAAAGGGCATTTAGGGTTAGGAACTACCATATGCCTGAGCCTAGCTCTGAAAGGCAAGCCCTAGTATAACAAACACCAGGAAAAATGAGGAATTTTGGACTCAGTAATAGCATCCCAAATGATGTGAAATCTCCATCCCTAGCTCTTCTAAGAAGAGGAAAGATGCCAGCGGTGATTGAGAGAGTCAATCATGGGCAAATGAGGCATAAGCCAAGAATACCCAAGCTTCGGTTTGTAACTAGTGAATGGAGTGGTAGGATACCACTTCCAGTTCTTCCACCATAGTTTGACGGACTGAATTCCCAACTTGTGCAATAGGTGAGGCAGAATGGCATAAACTAGCAAGTCAAAAGTCTGACGATCTAGGCGGATGAGCTGAAACTGAACTTGGAGATCATCCCAGGATTGAAGACTCATGGTGGCTCTAGAAAAGACATCTTTAGTGGTCTGAATGCCTCACTCATGAAACCAAAGAGCACTAATTGCATTCTGGCAAGAGGAACCCCTTGCTGGGCAAAAAGAGGAGACCACTAGATGTTCTACTGGTTGAAAGAAAGACCATCAAAAAATCTATTTCCAGCCCACTAAAGCCAAGGCTTGATAGACTCCCAAGCTCTCTACATACTTTTGGTGAAAAAAGTACCCTAGATCTAGACAAGCTCCGTCATAACCAGAAGGGTTTGAAAGATAATCCCCTTCCAAGTAGGCTTGTGAAGAGGAAATCCTAAGGAAATGTAGCGTCAAAGAAGAATTTTTTAGGATTCAACACCTATGATGCATCGCACAACCCATTTGGCACAAAGGGCATGTCCTTGCTTCTAGGTATCAATTAAACTAAGCCCACCAGAGGATTTAGGAAGGCAAAACAAGTCCCAGGTGACTCTGTGAAAGCCCTGATGGTCAATGCCAAAGGCCCAAAGAAAATCCCGCAGAAGTTTTTCAAGATGTTTGTAAGAGGCTTTGGAAGGGGCCCAACAAGAAGAGTAGTAAACATGTGTGGTGGCCAGAACTTCGGAGCAGATCTAGAATTTTCTTGCAAGGGAGAGTGGCTTCATGATCTAGTAAGTAAGCTTTTTTTCAATCTTGGTAAGCATTGCATTCCATAGGTTAGTATGATTTCCTTGAAAAGAAAAGGGGATACCCAAGAACCAAAATATCTCCTGATGCTGAATTCTTGTCCAGCAAAACTAAGAAAGCTAGGGAGGCTCAGGAAGAGCCGACTGTTTGTAACAGAGGGTTTTGTGCCACTGAATGGCTGAGCCAGAGGCCAACCAAAAAGTGTCTAAACACTGCAAGGCTGCCTTGATAGTCTCTTCATCCTCAACCAGAGTGAGGAAGGAATCATTGGTGAAATGGTCAGTGAGCAGCTGTTGAGAGGAATTTGACAAGGAGATTCCCTTAATAGTTCCCATAGAAATGGAATGAGCAAGAAAATAACCAAACCCTTTGGCCGCTAACACATAAAGAGCTGGAGCTAGAGGGAAGCCCTGAAGAATGGAATAGAAAATCCTGAGGGTGGAGGACTGGTGACCATTAATGGTAATGCAAGTGGATGCATTATTGAAGAGCATCTGCACAGATTGAAGAAATCTAGGGCCAAAACCCATAGCATGAAGCATCACAAGAATAAAATGCTATTCAATACGATCATAAGCTTTAGTAAAATTAATTTTGAGAAAAAGGGCTTTCTAGTGAGACTTACGAGCCCATTCCCTACTTCCCAAAGAACAATGATGTTGTCAAGAATAAATCTTGACTTAATAAACCCTGTTTGCGCAGGCTGGACAATTTGTGGAAGCATGTGACAAATCTTAAGAGCCAACACTTCACAATGATCTTTTAGGAGACATTGAGCAAAGTGATGGGCCACCAGTTGCAAATATCCTCAGGATCCCTAGACTTGGGAATGAACTTGATATTCCCCTGATTGATAATATCCCCAAGAGATTGGGTATGAAAGGCCTCCAAATAAACCTAGTGAAGATCTGGACTGATGGCATCCCAAAGGGTTTTGTCAAGCTCATAGGGAAAGCCATCACAACTAGGAGCTTTATCATCAGCAATGGCAAACACACCTTCACAAAGATCCTACAAAGAAAGTAGTTGGTCAGAAAAGACCCTTTGAATAGGGGAGAGACACTAAGGAACTACCATGATGCAATCCATGAGACCTTTCTCACTAGCAGTGGAGCAGCCCTGAGTAGAAAAAACTTGTTCATAATGGTGAACAAAGGCTTGCAAAACATCAGGAAGCTCTGTGAAAAGGGAAGGACCTTCACGGATTTTGGCTATGCCTATACTAGTATGATGAGGCCGGAGGGTAGTAAAAAATTCTTTAGAGACTTGATCTCCAACCTTTAACCAGTGTAGCCGAGCTTTGATTTGAGCTCCTCTGGTAGCATGGTTGTCAGCCACTTGCTTCTAGTAATGTAACTTGGCAAGATTGAACTGTAACTCTTGATTGAATGAGTCTTGAGCTAAGGCTTCAATGGCAACATGCAAAGCTTTGGTGTTGGCATCATAGGCTTTGTGACGATAGTTGGCCAATTGCCTACCATAAATGTGTAGGAAGTGAGCCGTACACCTAATGGTGTCATTCTACCATTGAATCCAACCTGTCAAGAGGGTGGGTCTAGGCTCTAGGTGGGAGGATGCTGAAGGAAAGAAGTATTAAAGTAGAATTGCATGGTGGGAGGCCTAGCCTTAGCTGTCTACCAAATAGTATTAAATTGGATGGGATAGTGGTCTGACAAGGTCACATCAACAAGAGGAATGATAGGTAAGGCTTGCTTGTCAGAGAAGGAAAAAAAATATTGAGCCGAGATCATGGCACGTTCAAGCCTTTTATGAATTATATCAAAAGAAGCCCTATAATTAGACCAAGTGTGCCAGGCCCCATCAGAATGGCGGCAGCCCACATTGGGATCAAAGAGTCCTAATTTATTATGCATGTAGTACCAGGCTTCTCTCTCACTAGTAGTCCATCAAAATGGTATGAAACCATCCTTGTCAGCCACCATCTCCACCATATTGAAATCCCCACAAACAAGCCAAGTTGTAGGTGGCAGAGAATCTGCAAGCCAATGCTAGAGGTGAGATCTTTCAACAACATCATTGGGAGCATAAACATTAACTATGCCGAAGGAATGATTGTCAATAATGAAAGTGGCCCAAACCACTCGTTGCATGGGATCCAAACCATGGCTAACCAATAGAGAATGAAAACAAGGAGAAAGGAGAGTAAAAACTCTACCTTAGCCAGCCTCGTGCTAAGAACAAAGAGCAAGGCTCTTAGGCCAAATAACTTTACAAGAAGCATCAAGCATGAAACTAGAAATCTTAACTTCCTGGAGCCATAAAACATCCAGGTGACAAAACTGCTTATGAAAATCCCTGACAGAATATTTTTTGTGTAGGTGTGTCAACCCATGAACATTCCAAGAGATGTACTTCATGGAATAACAATGTCATCCATTCCATCCTCGTCCCCAAGGGAGTGAAAAATATTAGACAAATATCCTATGGTGAAACTAGACCTAGGAAAATCTAGAGCAATATTATGCTGCTTGTCTTGCATGCCATTAAGCTTAGCCTCAGTGCACCCAGAAGGGCTGTAAGAGTGGCAAAACAAGCTCGAGGAAACAATTTTGGTAGTTGTAAAAGGCATGATGGCTACAGGAATAGAAACTTGCGTGGTGAAAACATTTTTCCCCTACTCAACAAGGTTTGAAGCTTTGATAACTAGGGTTTCCAACAAAATTGAGTTATCAACGAGTGGCAAATGGGAGATAGGAGATAAAACAAGCTTCTTGTGGGGCTTGTTATGGTGACCGACAGTGACCCATTCATCTTTTTTGCCATCTTTTTTTCCAACCTCTTTCTTGCCAGCCTCAATCAGCTATGAACTAGGATCCTTGGAAGGAGGCTTGGGACAAGGCACTACCAAAGGGTAGTCCTTAATCTTATGCTCTATGGATTGACACCGGTAGAAAGTATTGGGAAGATTAAGATAGAGCACCTTTTGGGTGAAGGTGGTATCACCAACCTAAATTTGTATAGATTCTTTGAGGTCCCTAGAAAGGTCAACCTCAACACAGAGCCTCTTGTGAGGGTGCAGATTAAGAAAATGGTCATGCTTGAGACATATAACCCTACCAAGCTTTTGCGCTATGGCTTGCATGAAAGGCCAACAAGGTAAGGGGAGACCAGGGAACTCGACCCACACTGGAACCTTGAGCTTCTTGTCATTAGAGATAGAGAAGTCATGAGACCAGTGCTGGAAAATTAATAGTGAGGCCCTGATATTCTAGGGACCTTTGGCAAAGATAACATCCACATGGGAGGGGTTAGAAAAGCAAAAAAAAAAAGCCTTTGGTAAGGCTTTGAATGCCTTCTAGGTGAATTCCATGAGGAGTCTAGTTCTTTGCAACCCAGTCCTTGAGAACATGTTCAGGGGGGTTGCGACCCAAAAAATACCCAATCAAGGTGTGTGATTCAAGCCAAGTGCATGCATCATTGAATTCATTAATGGGTAAAACAATATCAGGCTGGGCCAGACCTCATGGAATACTTTGGGTTCAAACTTGCGGGGGTGTTTTCTTGGTAGCACCATTGCTATCTAAAACCACACCAACACCAGCATCAACTGCTTGGTGGGAAGTGGCCAGAGCCATAAATACTAAGCTATTTCCTACAATAACTATGGTATGTTGTGAAGGATGGAAATGCAGAGATGGATGCAAGGTGAAAGAAACCCTAGTAGAGTGTTGGTGTTCAAAATGATGTTTATGCTCTTAGGCTACCAATATACCCTCAGAAAGATTTTAGGATTGGTTAGTTCCAAAATGTATAAGGATCTTAGGATAACTGGACCAACTACAGGGACAAGACTGCCCTCTTCACTTCTAGCTTTGCAAAACCAAGGTGGGTGCACCTAACCTAGTGAAAACTATACTTCACACACTAAAGACTGGGTCTAAACAACAGATTGATAGTAAGAAAGTGTTAAATGCTAACCTCACATTCATTGACTCTCCATTACTATAAGATAACAAAACCACATAACCAAAAACTAAAGCTTGAAAGGTTATTGATTTTAAGATTTGGAATGAAATAACTTCAACCAGTGTATGTTAACAAGAGAAATACTCATTTAGGCCAGTGCCTCATCCATTGGGAAAGACTTCTTGGAAACAAAGACATACGGACTTGAAATAATCTAAGAATTCATAGCCATAAATACATTTATCCTAGTCTTTACTGCTTACAAAACATCCTTACATAGACAAGGGAAAACTCATATCTCACCTAGAGCATGATTTAATCCAATCCTAGATCAAAACTCAAGAATGAAAATACACACATAACAATATGTATTGAGCTAGAAAACTCAAAGCTTACCGAACTTGACACAAAGGAGAGATAAGAATCAGATATCTATATTAAGTATGATGAATTCCTTCTACATATACAATGAATCAAAGGGCACCTTGCTTGCAAAATATAGCTTAGACCTACAACTTTCTTCTTTCATTAACACCCACTGAATCAAAACAATCAAAAAACCATGGGACCAAAACTAGGGACTATCTTTAAAGTTCAAAAATGGAACCCCTACAAAATCAAAATTTCCACACTAAATACCACTGGTCACCTTGGAATCCCAAACAGGTTAGGATGCAACAAGCTATGGGTAACTAGGGTTAGGGCTAGGGTTTACCACCCACCAAAATAATTCAAACTGATCAGAAATTAATACATTCAGAGGGAAAACCCAGCAACCCTGAGCCAGTGGATCCAAAATTTAATTCACACATATGATAGCTCTCTGGAAGTGTACTGCAGATCACAAAATTTCTCACAAAATCACCTTGATTAGACCCCTGCAACATACTTTGAGTACATTTCATTCATTTTCCTATGGCACAACATTCCTCTACAATAATTCATGGCAACCTGGACTACACTGCAACCACAGGCACCACTAAACAAATCAAAAATGACAACTTAAACTATTAATTATGGTACCTCCTATCATTGGAAAGCATTCAAACTTTCAAATCTATAGAAAATGGCTATTTCCATGGTGCTACTGACATATCTACTTCCCACATTCAAATCTAAACTTGGTTTATATTGTGACCGTCAGATGCCTTTCCTTTTCTTGGGTTATGCTTTGACTATCAAAGACTCAGTGAATACATGACTGAAGGAAATCTCCAAGTTCCCAAACCTTTTTCCCTCACCCACATTTGATTAAGCGACCACGTGAATAACATCATTCACCAGATCTCACAATCCTTTCCTAACTTCAAGTTATATCTCATGAACATGAAAAAACAATGTTCGCCAAGTCGCTAAATAGTCACTTGACTCGTGCATAGGAATCCTGGTTTAAATTTGACAAACACATGAATACACATGAAGAAGTAACCTCATTAGTTATCTGGAAAACTAGTCACGAAAGGCTAGTCTCATGTTGGCTAAATGATTTGGGGCACTGCCATTTTATTTGGAGATCACGCGAATGCTTCATTCGCCAATTCACTAAATTGTAGGGACCTCCGTCAAAATATTCTATGAATAAATGAACAAGAACAAACTTTATCAGAGCCGCAAAAACCTATCAAAGCTTCCAAACCTCAAACTTAGGGCCCCCCTATGCCACATGTCAATAGTTCATTCACTGCTACCTTGGCTCGGTCAGCACTGACATAGGACCAACAAATCCCTCGACATCTAATCAAATGGTGGGCACATGATCAAATGGGGGAAGAATATTCCATGTGATCATACACCGGCAGTTGATCCTAGACTCTAACATCAGGCCCCACTAAGAAGCTCCACATCATCCTTCTTGACCAATCAAAAGGAAGCCACATCACAAATGTCTGACATAGGTCCCACTGACACAACACCTATGCAAGCACTGACACCTGATCCATTTGTCTCTGACATGGCCAATAAAGAACCACCATCGTGGCCTGACCTATCACTAAGCCCATTGAAGATTTACTACCATGGAAGATCCAATGGCCATCACTATACCATGATGTTAAAAGGCACACATCTTACCTTGCTGGTATAATGACGACCGTAGATCCTCTTTGTTGTTTAATCTCTAAGCACACCAAGCCAATTTCAAAAGGTACCCGCTGGGACAAGTGGTGTGCAGTCACATGATCACATGTTAGAACCTTCTGACATCACAGAGCCTTGTGACCAAGTGATAATTAATAAAATAATGGCTTGAGGACATAGGAAATATTAAATTTGGGGGGATTATAGGACTTAGGGAAAAATTAAAGGGGACCCCGCCCAACACATGAAAACCCTAACCACCAAACATGTAAAGCGGTCATTTTATTTAGCACATGCGGGTTTAAGATTTTAAGTGGGCTGATAAAGTAACAAAGAAAAATAACAGGGCCAGGGTAGACTTAGGTCATTTTTTGAATTTTTATAACCCAACGGCCAGATTTTAAAATTTTTTCTTAGTGTTTGAGCCAAAAGCTAGAAAACTTTGCAGATAACAAAGGAAAAAGACTAGGAACCATGAAAATTTTTACCAGTGCTAATAGTGGCTCATACTCAGGGACGTGTATCTCCTGCAGGTACAATGAGAAACAAAATCTACTAGAAGAGCAGACCACCCAAAATTTTGACTCAAAAACATAGAGTAGACAAACTGTACAAGGGAAAACCTAAACTACTGCTCATGGAAAAGATACTTTAGGAGAAGTAAAACTTTAGGAATTGTCCATGAACAGGCAATTCCAAACTACCACCAGTTAAATCCTTTAGGACATAAGAATCTCTCCCCCATTTGTTTTCAATAAGATAAGGACCCAACCAAATTGGATCAAATTTTCCATGCTTCCCCTTATCTTCTAACCTTGCATTCCACATCAGGACTAGATCATTGATTTCAAAACTCCTTTGAGTAGTCCTCTTATCAAATAAATTCTTACATTGTCTCTATAATGTCTCATTTCTTTCATGTGCATCTCTCCTTACCTCCTCCAACTGGATCAATTCATCCATTCTTACTCTCATTTCATCATTCAAATCTTCATCATATGCTTGGATGAACTTATACATCTGCAATAAATTATTTTGAGGTAACCTAGCACTTATTCCATACACTAAATCAAATGGGGCACAACCTATGGCTTTCTTTACAGTCACTCTGTCAGCCCATAATGCCCACCATAGCTTTGAGTCCCAGGATTTCTTATTCTTGTCCAAAACCCTTTTGAAAATCTTAATCAAACTTTTATTACTAGATTCAGCTTGGCCATTACCTTGTGGATGATATGGGGAAGAAAATGAAATGTGTATCCCATATTGCTAATAAAAATCACTAAATTCTTGTGATCTAAAACACATTGCATTATCAACCACAACTGTTTCTAGGTGACTAAACCTGGTAAGGATATTTTTCATTACAAAATCAATCACCACTTTACTAGTAGCTTTTCTAGTAGGGATAGCTTTAACCCACTTGGTAAAATAATTTTTTTCCAGTAGTATGTAAGAATGTCCATCACTAGATTTGTTTAAAATTTCTCCAATAAAGTCAATACCCCATTTCTGGAAAGGAGCCTGAATTGCAATGGGTCTTAGTGGCAAATTTCCATTGAATTTCAACTTCCCATCAAATCTCTAACATGCATCACACTTTCTTACAAATTAATGTGTATCCTTAAAGATTGTAGGCCACCAAAATCTAGACCTAATGATCTTGTGAGATGTAGTCTTTGCCATATAGTGTCCTCCACATACACCTTGATGCATCTCCTTTAATAGAGATTCAAACCTTTCATGGTCTATGCACTTTAGCAATACTCCATTGCTTCTCCACCACAACTCACCATGTATAATGGCATACCTTGCAGATTGCAACTTGATAGTTCTCCTACTTTCATCCATCTCAGTGGGAAGAATTAATTTCTACAAATAACCAATGATATCTTTATACCAATCACAACAATCCATATCACAAATATAGGGCCTTTTCTCTTCTTCTAGCATATTTATGTGATTTGCAATTAAATTTCTTTGTGCCATTAATTTTGCAAGACCTAAGCCTCTTACCAACTTTGTAATCTAGATATCAATATTAAATTCTTAGATCTTATTGATCCATTTGCATCTTTTCCCTGATACTTCTTGTTGCACCAAAATATCCTTAACTGTAGCACTAGGAACATAAGAAACCACCTTAGCTCCTACAAGATAACATCTGAAAGCCTTGACTACTTTGACTAAGGCATAAGCCCATTTCTTAGTAATATCATATTTCAATTCTATTGCTTGTAGGGATTTACTAAAAAATGATATGGGCTATTCATATCCCTCTGAATTCTTTTGCAATATACCTGCTGCAATTGTATGACAAGAAGCAAAAGAAAAAATCTACATGGGCCTACCATAATCAGGTGTCCTCAACACTGGAGCATCCCTAATGGCCCTTTTGATGCTTCTGAAAGATTCATCTACTTCCTCATTCCATTCAGTCTTTGCTCCTTTTTTCAACATCCTAGAGATAGGGATACTAATTTCTACAAAATTTGTAACAAATCTCCTTAAAAAGTTTACCTGCCCAAAGAAAGATTGTATTGCTTTAACATTTCTAGGTGGTGAAAGCTTGTCTACAGCCATAACCCTTTCAGGGTCAATTCACACTCCATCCTTGGACACAATATGTCCTAAAAGCTTGTCTTCCATAACACCAAAGGAAAACTTCTTTGGATTCAAGGAGATCCCATACTCTAAGGCCCTAATAAAAATTTTCTCAAGATGTTCACAATGCTGACCTTCCTCATCTAAATATGCTATGAGATCATCCTAATATACCACTAGAAACTTGTTTATGAAGTTTGCAAAGGCCACATCCATAGCTCTCTGAAAAGTAGCTACTGCATTTGTCAAACCAAAAGGCATCCTAACATAAACATATGTTCCCCAAGGGGTAGTAAATGCAATCTTGAATTGTTTTGATTCCTTGACCATGACCTAATTATATCCAAAGAAACCATCTGTCATGGACATTAACTCTGATCTAGTAACCTTCTACAACATATTCTCCATATTAGGCAAACCATAATTATCCTTCAAAGAATTGACATTCAAATTCCTGAAATCAACACATAACCTAATATCACCATTCCTTTTCCTAACTGGAACCATGTTTGACACCCAAGTAGAATGTCTGATAGGTTTGATGATGCTAGAATCCATCATCTTTTTGAGTTCATCTTGCATTTTTGGTGCCAAGGTAGGATTCATAGGCCTTAACTTTTGCCTAAAAGGTTTGGTTCCTTCTTTCAATGGTATCTCATGTTGAAATAAATCTTCTCTATAAGCTTTCAAATCATCATAAGACCATGCAAAAACATGTCTAAATCTTTTGAGAAGATCAATCAAGTTTCTCCTAGTTCTTTGAGATAAACATTTACCTATGTAAACATTTTTGGGTACTTGACTTGTTCCTAAATTCACTTCCTCCAGAACATTTACTTTGTCAACCAATTTAGGAAAACAAGCCCTTTCTTTATCATCAAATGCCCTCTCAAGAGAAACCAATCCCCTTGGGCTCCTATTTGATTTCAATTACAAAACCTCCTTCCCAAGGACATTCTCCTTTTCATCTCTGACATCAACATAAGTGCTAAAATCCATTTCCTGACCATCAAAATGTGACTCACATTGCAAAAACCTTAATATGTCCTGATCATCAGAAAATACTTGCCAATTTTCAATATTATCTAGGATAGAAGGCCTAGACTTACACTCAATTTTAGATATTCCTGCAAAGGTAATATCTTCTGGACTTAGAACTATGTTTGCCAATAAGTCAGCCATCCTTTTTTGGCTCCTATCCACCCAATCAATACCAAAGGCACTGAAACTTTCAATTTCATCCCATATAGCATTTCTGTATTATTTCAGCCTTTGATTCTTAGATGCATACTTTGATCTAATCTGAGAAATTACTAACTCAGAATCACCAATCATGCTAAGATGTTTGATTCCATGTTTTGATGCTTGTCTCAAACCAATCAATAGGGCCTCATACTCAGCAACATTATTTGTGCAAGGGAACAAGAGAGTGAAAGAAAATTTAAAAGTCTTACCACTAGGGGATATCAATAGCACTCCTGCTCCAGCACCTTCCTTAGAACTTACTCCATCAAAATATAGGACCCATAAGACATTATCTTCTGCCATGTTATTTTCATCATCAGTTAAAAGGATAGGTCTAATCTTTTCTTGCACCTCTTTCTCCTGGACTTGGAAAGAACCAATGTCAGTGTCCACAAAACAATTCATATTATCATCTTCATCTTCCTCAATCATATGTGGAGTTCTAGCTTCCCTTGAAACTTTCACACTTTCTCCCTCAATACTAAAAGTAGCAAAAGACAAGTCGCATTGAATACTTCCTCCCATAGAAGCACTCCACTTTCTAGATAACAACATTCCATACTGAGGAGGAATATCAACTACAAGAACATTGATAGTTAGTTTTTTATTAGGAAATGCCACTAATTTATAAGGCAAAGCCTTAATGGTACCAATAACTGGCACTTCTCTTGAGTCCATAGCTTGGCATCTCCCATGAGGTGTATCAACCTTTAGTCCCAGTGACTTCATGATCTCTATAGGCATGATAGTGTTTGATGCTCTATAATCAATCATGCAATTCTTTAGTACTTTGCCATTTATCATAAGGGATAAGGAAAAAGGATCAACTGTCCCTGATGCATCATTTACAACATTTGCATTCAAAAATATTTGAGGGATTTTAGAGACAATTTCTTCATTTTTACTGTCAGGTGTGTCATCTAAAGAAGCCACATGCTTGTCACCTCTATTCATTTCTTAGACCTTTATAGAAGAGGCACCATTTACCCAATCCAGAGCTTTCACCTTATGTTCTTCTATTCTCATCATTTCCAAAAGTGGAACTTTGCTAGTTATTTGTGAAAGCAATTTAGTCATATCAATGGGAACATATGTGTGGTTTCCCATGTCATTTTCAATTATAGTGGTATCTTTATTCTCCTTCTGGATAGTCAAGTCAGATCTACCTTTGTGTAGAAATTAATCTTCCTTCTAAGGTATGGGGACAACTATCTCTAGTGTCTTTGCTTTACCTTGAGGTATTGCAGCAGGTCCCATCTTCTTTTTAACTTTAACCTTACTAACAACACTAGCACCCTTTTCCTTTTCCTCATGCTGTTGTGTACTCTTTTCTGAATTCTTGATAAACATACTACCTGGTTTACCATTTGTACCTCCCACTATCCTGCTTCTCAAATTGTAATTACTCCTGGCTTGAGTGACCATGTCTGCAGTGATTTGTGCAATTTCCTCATCAAAAGGTCTCCTTAAGGAAACATGTTTTTCACCCTTCACTGTACCACATCCCACATCATCAAATTCTCCTTCCTCATCATCTACAGAGTCAAATTCATCCCAAACATGTGAAGAAGTCATTCCACAACCACTCTTATCATATTGCTCATCTTGTTCTTGGTTTTTAGATAAATTCAAGGCAATAACACAATGCTCCAGACTATGAGGAGGTTGACAAGTAGCACACCAAGGGCTATCATCATTCATGTTAAGTGCATTTCTTTGTAAAGGATCAAGAATCCTATCATCAGGCCTATTGTTTTTAACTAGAAAAATGGGCTTTCCATCCTTCCACTGAGTATTGTATGGGTAGTTTTGCATTCTTGGCTGCCTGCTAAAATTATTTGGAGTAGGCCTGTCATTTGTTGCAACCCTACTATTTCCTTTTTCATTAGGCCTTAGACCCTCTAAATCACTTAGAATCTACTTTAGATTATCCTCTTCTTTTGGTTTAAAATTAGCAGACCTTCCCATCTCTTTCTTGTTTTGCACTTGAGGCATACAATCATCTCTTCTTCCTAATTTTTCTAATATTCTTCTATTACTCTCTATATTGATATCCAACTTGTAAGCCTCCCCAAGATTTCTAGGGTTATTATCCCTTAAGAGGTAACCCATCTTTGCATCAAAAGCATTTAAGTATGTTACAAGACACACTCTATCATCTAATCTGATAACTTGCAGGAGCCTATGCATAGCCTTTTGGAATCTTATATTAAATTCAAGGACCTCTTCATTCTAATTTTTCTTTATGTTATTGAATTCATTCAAAATAAAACCCTCATTTGTTTTATCTCCATAATGCTCCTTGAAACAATTCTTAAATTCATTCCAAGATCCTATACTAGCATGGGGCAATCCTCTAAACCAATCCCTAGCATCTTCGGTTAGAGATTGTACAAATAACTTCATTATAACATCATCAGGCTCAATATTATAATCATCTATTACATCCATAAAATTTTTTAGATGTTCCTCACATGTGATGACATTGTTCCTAGTAAATTTAGGGAGTTTTTTCCTAATCTCATCAAGAATTACATTAGGATAACCAAGAATACCAAAAAAGATAAGTTGTTTGTACCTTTCATGTACGGGGAACTCCATGTGGTGGGTCCATCCCTTGAGATGTAGATGTCCTTGTGTTTGAACCATCAGGAATTTTAGTAGCACCTGACACACCATTAGCTTGAGTTGCAATATTACCATGATTTCCACCTTGTTCCAAAAAGGAAGCAGCAACGTTTGAAGGTCCTGAAGTATGCTTGAGAAAATCAATCTTTTTTCTGATTTCTGCAGTAGAAGCCTCCAACTCTACTTTCTCAAGTTTTTTATCTAATATTTCCTTTTTCCTTCTAGCCATCTCAAGGTCTACATCTAATCTCAACCTTTTCTCTAATGGGTTTTTCACATGAACTTGTTCATTGATTTGAACTCCAATAGGCTTTTGTTTTCCTTTATCTCTAGGCCTAGTTTCCTCATATGTTCTCTACACAATAGGCTATTCCTCTACCCTTTTAGGCACTAGGACAAAATTAATTGCCTCCAAATCTAACAACTGCCTCTTTAGTTGATCAACCCTTATCATGGCTTGTCTTACTCTATCTTCTTTATCCTTGTCTCTTTGTTGCCTGATAGCAACTTGTTCTTGGACTCTTCTTTCCAATTCGTATACCTCTTCAAAGATCTCTTCTGATTCTAGGAGAGTAGTCTTAGATTCATCATCTCCCACTTGAAACTCATCCTCATACTGGTTCAATCCCAAATCAACAACCTCTTCATATTCTGAATTATTTTCTTCTTGACTAGGCTTGGTTTGAGCTTCTTGTCATGTATCTTTCTTACTTTTTCAGGTATGAGAAACATTTCTTTTCTTCTTCCCTCCCCTTTTCTAACTAGGCCTAGAAGTGCTTGGAATACCTTCTTCCATTATATTTTTAGGATGCTCCTTTCTCCGAAACCTAGTACCTCTGTAACTTATTTTATAAATAATCCACTAACTAGCACTATTGCAGAGATGTTTTGAGTCACCACCCAAGGATATTGGTAATCTTACAATACTATTTCCTCAGTTAATAAATATCCAAATGAGTTAGACAAGACAAGGGACAAGAATAACCCTATTTTTCAATGATGACTTACTAGTTATTATAAACTTGTGTAACATTTCCCTAGCAGAGTCACCATTTTGTTGGTGTTCAAAATGACGTTTATGCTCTTAGGCTACCAATATACCCTCAGAAAGATTTTAGGATTGGTTAGTTCCAAAATGTATAAGGATCTTAGGATAACTGGACCAACTACAGGGACAAGACTACCCTCTTCACTTCTGGCTTTTCAAAACCAAGGTGGGTGCACCTAACCTAGTGAAAACTATACTTCACACACTAAAGACTGGGTCTAAACAATAGATTGATGGTAAGAAAGTGTTAAATGCTAACCTCACATTCATTGACTCTCCATTACTATAAGATAACAAAACCACATAACCAAAAACTAAAGCTTGAAAGGTTATTGATTTTAAGATTTGGAATGAAATAACTTCAACCAGTGTATGTTAACAAGAGAAATACTCATTTAGGCCAGTGCCTCATCCATTGTGCAAGACTTCTTGGAAAGAAAGACATATGGACTTGAAACTATCTAAGAATTCATAGCCATAAATACATTTATCCTAGTCTTTATTGCTTACAAAACATCCTTACATAGACAAGGGAAAACTCATATCTCACCTAGATCATGATTTAAGCCAATCCTAGATCAAAACTCAAGAATGAAAATACATACACATAACAATATGTAATGAGCTAGAAAACTCAAAGCTTATTGAACTTGACACAAAGGAGAGATAAGAATCAGATATCTATATTAAGTATGATGAATTCCTTCTACATATACAATGAATCAAAGGGTACTCTACTTGCAAAATACAGCTTAGACCTACAACTTTCTTCTTCCATTAACACCCACTGAATCAAAACAATAAAAAAACCATGGGACCAAAACTAGGGACTATCTCTAAAGTTAAAAAATGGAACCCCTACAAAATCAAAATTTCCACACTAAATACCACTGGTCACCTTGGAATCCCAAACAGGTTAGGATGCAACAAGCTATGGGTAACTAGGGTTAGGGCTAGGGTTTACCACCCACCAAAATAATTCAAACTGATCAGAAATTAATACATTCAGAGGGAAAACCTAGCAACCCTGAGCCAACAGATCCAAAATTCAATTCACACATACGATAGCTCTCTGGAAGTGTACTATAGATCACAAAATTTCTTGCAAAATCACCCTAATTAGACCCCTACAACATACCTTGAGCATATTTTATTCATTTTCCTATGGTACAACATTCCTTTACAATAATTCATGGCAACCTAGACTACACTACAACCACCGGTGCCACCAAACAAATTGAAAATGACCGCTTAAACCATTAATTTTGGTACCTCTTGTCACTGGAAAGCATTCAAACTTTCAAATTTGTATAAAATGGCTATTTCCATGGTGCTACTGACATATATATGGCCCACATTCAAATCTAAAGTTGGTTTATATCATGACTGTCAAATGCCTTTCCTTTTCTTGGGTTATGCTTTGACTATGAAAGACTCAGTGAATACGTGACTGAAGGAAATCTCCAAGTCACCAAACCTTTTTCCCTAACCCACATCTGATTAAGCGACCACACAAATAAAATCATTCACCAGATCTCACAATCCTTTCCTAACCTTAGGTTATATCTCGTGAACATGAGAAAATAGTGTTCACCAAGTCGCTGAATAGTCACTTGACCTATGCATAGGAATCCTGGTTTACATTTGGTGAACATGCGAATACACATGAAGAACTAACCTCATTAGTTATTTGGCAAACTAGTGATAGAAGGCTAGTCTCTTGTTCACTAAATGATTTAGGGCACCACCATTTTATTTGGAGATCATGCGAACACTTCATTTGCCAATTTGCTAAATTCTAGGGACCTCTGCCAAAATATTGTGAGAATAAGTGAACAAGAAGAAACTTTATCAAAGCTACTAAAACCTATTAAAGCTACCAAACCTCAAACTTAGGCCTGCCCTATGCCACATGTCAATAGTTCATTCACTGCTACCTCAGCTTGGTCACCACTGACATAGGACCCACAAATCCCTCAGCATCTAATCGAATGGTGGGTGCATGATCACATGGGGGAAGAATATTCCATGCGATAATATGTCAGCTATTGATCCAAGACTCTGACATTAGGCCCCGCTAAAAAGCTCCACATCATCCTTCTCAACCAATCAAAAGGAAGCCATGTCACAAATGTCTGACATAGGTCCTGTTGGCAATTTGGCTAATGTGGATGCATAGATGTTGTCATTATGGCAACATATGATCTCTATTAAGAGTCCAGAATCTGGAATGCAAGTATGGCAAGTTGAAGGAAGAAATTGTCTATGTATGGATACAGTGATCCTGACAGAGCACCCAATGAAGATTTAGTTGGCGACGTCCACTGGAGAAATATTTTTGTTTGAATAGTTAACTAAAGCTTCTACAGAGTATGAGGATACCCCATCTTAGTGCGCATAAAGTTTGGAGCAGTACGGACAAAGTTATTCAAAGTTTACCAAAGATAGTTTTTGCAGCAGAACAATTTTGGAGACAGTATTAGCGAAAGAGTTTAGGGATTATTTTTTGCTTGTCAAATTAATGACTTAACATTATGAAGGGATGACATCCTAGATTTTTACTCTTGGATAAAGATTTTGGAAGCTGACCATGTAAAGTTATTAGCTCTAATAACTCATATATTAGGTATACTTGAAATGTAATGAATATACATGTGATGTGTAAAAAGAAAGAAAAGATAACTTGCGATAGTTGTATATTGTGATAGCAGCAAAGGCTATTGATGTGAAGTTGTAAGAAGTACCATATGATAGTCAGAAACATTTTGTATCACCTATTTGGGTAGTGAGCTCAGCTGGTGATCAGGTTTTGTAATCTAACTCCTAACAAGGTTAAGGCTTCTAGCAAGGCCTAAAGTCCTTTAACCAGGACAGATCTACTATATATTGTAAATTGACTCCTAACAGGGTCCAATATCCCTAACAGGATACTTTTGATTAGTGATCTTTGTGGGTACCATCCCCACTGGGGTTTTCCCTTGGCCAGGGTTTCCTCGAGAACATATCATGTGTTATGAGTTCTTTCTATTTACTGCTATGTTTGTTAATCAGCTTGATAATCTTTGTATGCACTAAAGTAATCTGTTATATCCATAAGTGGGAAAAAGAAAAAGTTTGTGAAATACTGATTCACCCCCCCTCTTAGTATTTCCTATTTCTAACAATTGGTACTAGAGCCAGGTTACTCAGAGAAGGAACATTCAAGGAAAGCTTAGCAGCTTGAGTAAGATCTCTATGGATATGGATCAACTTCAGAAGAATCTTGAAGAAGCTCTTGAACAGATTGATATGTTTACTGATGAAAGAAACTCCTTAAGAAGAAAATATGAAGATGCAAAGAATGCTATTGAAAAATTAAAAGTTAAGATTGAAGATCTGAAATCTGAAAAGAAATCTGATATGCTTGTTGAAGATTGTGATGAATTAAAAAAAGAAAATGAGATCCTTAAGTATGAGTTGAAGATAGTAAATCTGAAGCTCAGTATGAAAGATGGAAATTTGAGATCTGATAATGAAAAATTGAAAATTGAGAATGAAGATCTGAGGTCAAGACTTGAAAAGGAAACATCCGAATCTGAAAAAGTAAAAGTGCAGTATGTGGAACTTGAGAAGTATAATAAAATTGTGAAAGGTAAATTAACTCAATCTAAACAACAACTTGAAAGGCTATATTCAAATAGTGGTAAGACTGGAAAACAAATTTCTTTTGAAGAACCATTCTTTGATAGGACTGGATTTGGATTTAGTATGTTTAGAACAATCCATGAAAGTAAGAAGCCAGATCTGAAGACATCTGAAAGTGTGGAGGAAATAAAGCTAGATGAGAACACATTGGAAGATCCACCTAAAGAAGAACCACCTAGAGAGAAAGAAGAATCAAAGCAAGAAGAATCAAAATAGGAAGAATCATCTAAAGGTATGCAAAGAGAATTCAAAGGTAGATGTTTTTCTTGTAATACTATTGGGCACATGAAGAGAGATTGCACAGGTAAGCAATTTAAACCTCTTAATGGACATTGTTATAATTATCATAGTTTTGGACACAAAGCTAACAAGTGTAGAAGACCTAAAGTAATTTTGAATAATTATGATAGAATGATTGGGAATACTAACAATGTAGATAAGAAATCTATTGAAGAAATGAATCAAAGAAAAGTGGTAGTATGTTTTAGATGCAACAAAGTAGGACATATTGCTAGAAATTGTAGGTCACAAATTGACCAACAAGGATAGAGATTTGGAAACAATGGAATCATTTTTCAGATATGCAACAAGTTTGGACACTCAGCAAGATTTTGCAGAATGAACAATGGAGGTTATCATCATAACCCTAACCCTAGGAACAATGCAAGAAGGAATGAAAATGCAGGAAACAAAGAGAAAGGTAGCTGTAGCAATAAAGATGAAGTAAAATTTGATAAAGGCACAGTTCAAGGAGGTATAGTCAGCACTAAAAGTAGTCAAGAAGGTAATGTAACTAATGGTAAGGATGAATCTTTACCTGACCCTTCTTTAAGTACTTAAATTATGTAAGTTTCTATAGTTTAGGACTTAGGATTAGTGTAGATTAGGAATTTGAATGAGTTAAGTTTTGCACAGTTAGATATAGCTTTATTATGTTGTACTAATGCTATGGTTAAGTGTGCAAAAGAAAATATTGTGTTTTGCAAGGTCGCAGAAAGTTTTATGGTTGCAGGTTTGTAAAATCAGCTTTTTTAGGTTTTAGCGGCAAAATGAATGAATGCGATGTCAGATCGAGTTAATGTGAAGTGTTATAAGGTCAAAATGAAAGTTATCATGATTACAAAGTGATTAAAAAGAGATTTGAAAGGAGAAAAAGTGAGTTGAGGATGATTTGAAGAAGTTTGGAAGCAGTTTGCAGTGACGATCATACCGAAAACCTATATTTGCAAAGTTGAGGTATTTTTTGATCTTTAAGTAGTTGATAAGATGGATATTTCTATGGTTCATAATGTTAAGAATAGACCTAAGATTAAGAAAGAATGAGTAGAAGCAACTAAAATTGATAACAGTCTAGCACTATCATCCGTACCAGACAGAGTATTGCACATTGAGAATGTTAAAGGATATTTAGGTTGCAAGTTTGAAACCTTGGGAGATGCAGATTTCAGTGATGATTACAGGAGATTGTACAATCAATACATGTCAATTAAACCAGCTTATGGGCACCTAGAGAGTAATGAAATTATCAAATATTCCATGAAGTATGAATTTAATGATGAGGAATGTACCAAGATCATTTTAGGTAGAATCCAGAATGGGAAATTTTGGATGGAGGATAGAGTTATTGATATAACTGCTGACCTAATTCATGATGTTATTGGATTATCAAAAGTTGGAGAGATTCCACTAAATGAAAAGAACATGAGAAAGATTGTTTTAGACAACACTGGATCTAGTTATAATTGTAGAGGAATTGCGATAAGTAAGATTAAGCAAGATGATGTTAGGTACCTTTGCAAGATCCTAACAACTAAATTCTGTGGTAGTTCAAGGGAAGATGACATGGCTGTAGGAATGGTTCATGTAGCTTATCTTATGTGTATTGAGAATAAACAAGTAGACCTATGTGAAATTTTGAAAATTTAGTTATTTGAGAACTTAGAAAAGATTAAGAAGGCTGAGTACACACAATTTAGGTTTTCATCTCTAATAACCTATATGTTTTTCCATATTTTGAGAAGATTTCCTTACATAGTTGATTGGAGTGACAATGTGAACACAATGGAAAGAATAAACTTAGTCTACATGAAGCACCTTTTTGATAAAGTTAATGACAGTGTGAAGCTTGTATTGAAGACTTTTCAGAATATTGTTAAGAACAAATCAAGGATTCCTCAATCCTTAGTTGAAAAGCATAAAGATGACATTTGTTTTATGGTATACACTGATTTCACCTACATTGAAGCAATTGAGCCTAGAATGGAATTCATAGACCCTCTTGGCTATGAAATATCTGAAGAAGAAACAGTAGGATATGTGAATAGATTGTTAAAGTGTGAGTTGGATGGTCATGCAAATAGGTTTGGAACCTATGAAGAGAATTTCAACTCTGCAATAAGTTTGAGAGAAAAGAAGCAATCTAGTAAGAGAGTTGAATCTACTATGAAGAAAATACTGAAAGAATCAAGTATGTCAAGTCATGAGTTTGACATAGCTAAGAAGACTGTAGAAGCCTTGAAGCAAAGTGAAAATCTTGTAATTTCACCTGAGGTATCTAGTACAGATCCTATTGATCCTATTGCGGTAAAGGTAAAAGTTGAAGTACCTGAAAAAGATGAAGGAGATAAATCTTTTTCTCCTATTCCTAGCAAAAGAGTAAAAGTAAGTGCAACAGGACCTGGCAAGAGATAGAAAGTGATTGTACCACCTGTACCTAGAAATGTAGCAGTAATTAAAGATTATGATGTAGTTTCAATCAAGAAGAAAACTTGGAAACCAAGAATTGAAAGAGTTAATGAAGATATATTGAAGCATGGAGACTTCACTAAGTTGAATAAATTCTATGATCTATATGGATCATTTGACAGATTAAATTTTGAAAATGCAATGATTACACATATGATTATGATAGATAAGAAACTTAGCACTATTCATGGTAAGATCCTAGAAGATTTGTATAATAGACTTGTGAATAGAAAACATAGAGCACAAGAAGAGGACATAAAGATGAGAGAACATGTAATTAGATAGTTCTGTGAAGTTGAGGATGAAGATCATTTGAAGAGATTCTTGAAGTCTCTTGAAACTTTATTGAGAACTAAGAGAAGAACAATCCTTATAATGGGAGGCAAAAAGGAGGAAGTATAGAAAGAGACAGAGCAAGTAGTAATGCAAGTTCTTGTAGATATAGTTGTAGGAAAGTAGCAGCAATCAGAGGAACCACATGCAGAGGAAGTTGGTATTGAAGAAGTTCTATCTTCTTCACATATCAATATTGGCAAAGAATTAATGGACATTGAAGGAACCAAAGTGACACTAGAGTTAGATGATGCAGTATTTCATGATCTAGGAAACATTGTTGACAATTTGTCTTTAGAAGAGAAAGAGAAGATTACAGACTCAGAAAAGGATATAGAGGTAGTGGAAGCACCAGCAGTATCAGAATTAGTTCCAGGAGAAGAGACAGTTAAAGGTAAACAAATTTTGACAGAGGTCACTACCCCTAGTGCACCTGACAGTAAGAAGAGACAAATTGGTTCAATTTTTTAAGACCTTGGAAAAGAAGTTGAAGATGATGATTAGCTTGAGTTCATCACATCTCTAAATAAAATTATTGGAAAGAATAAGAAGGTGAAGGACCTTGAAGGAAAAGTTAGAGTTTTGACAGAGAAACTTGAGAGTGTGATCAGCACTAAGGTATTTGAATCAGATCCACTTGAGAAAGCTAAAATAGTAATAAACTCTTTTGACTCTAAATTTTCTAACTTAAAGGATATTGCTAGAATAAAAGTTCAGGAAGACTTTGAAGTAGAAATGCAACAAAATTTAAGTGTAAATATTCGAAATGATATGGGTAATTTGGATGTATGCATAAAGAATTTGAGGAAACATTTTGAGACTGGAAAGAGTTTGTATATACAATGGACAAAATCAGAAATCCTAATAGCTGAAGAAGATAAGAAGATTAGAGAGAAGATAGATACAATTTCAGCTGAAACAAACACCTTCTCAAGCCCAAATGTAAAGATAAGTTCTGTAGAGAAGAACATAAGGAAGTTAAATGATGAAATCAGAATGTTAGCAGAGGAGAAGAATAGAAAGATGCTCAGGATTAACATCTTGATAGAGCACATCTCAATCAAGACCTCAATTGTTGAAGACCAAATTGAGCAGTGTCTTTCAGCAAAGACATATTTTTAGAAGTTTAGCTTCAATTCCCTGCAAGCTTGTCAGACAATAGCATACAGATTGAGTACTCTACTCAATATTGCTGAATCCATTAGAAAGATATGTGTTGCAAGCCTACCGGCTTTGCAATAGATGATAACAAGGTATAAATTTTTTTTTTGCAATTTTTGTACATCCTATCTTTGTCATTGTTGTCAAATGGGGAGAGATAGTAGAAAATTAAATATATGTGTTTTATACTCATAGGGGGAGCTATTCTATGGAGTACAATATTGTATATGTGTTGTATAACTTTTGGCCACAATTTTGTGTAAACACTTTGAAGTTTTGTTTGCACACTTAGCCAATTTTCCCATATGTTGCCACCAATGACAAAGGGGGAGATTATTGGAAATTTGGCTAATTTGGATGCATAGATGTTGTCATTATGGCAACATATGATCTCTATTAAGAGCACAGAATCTGGAATGCAAGTATGGCAAGTTGAAGGAAGAAATTGTCTAAGTATGGATACAGTGATCCTGACAGAGCACTCAATGAAGATTTAGTTGGCGACTTCCACTGGAGAAATATTTTTGTTTACATAGTTAACCAAAGCTTCTACAAAGTATGAGGATACCCCATCTCAGTGCGCATAAATTTTGGAGCAGTATGGACAAAGTTATTTCAAGTTTACCGAAGATAGTTTTTGTAGATAAAACAGTTTTGGAGACATTATTAGCGAAAGAGTTAAGGGATTATTTTTTGCTTGTAAAATTAATGACTTAACATTATGAAGGGATGACATCCTAGATGTTTACTCTTGGATAAATATTTTGGAAGCTGACCATGTAAAGTTATTGGCTCTAATAACTCATATATTAGGCATACTTGAAATGTAATGAATATACATGTGATGTGTAAAAAGAAAGAAAAGATAACTTGTGATAGTTGTATATTGTGATAGCAGAAAAGGCTATTGATGCAAAGTTGTAAGCAGTACCATATTATAGTCAGAAACATTTTGTATTACCTATTTGGGTAGTGAGCTCAGCTGGTGATCAGGTTTTGTAATCTAACTCCTAACAGGGTTAAGGCTTCTAATAAGGCCTAAAGTCCTTTAACTAGGACAAATCTACTATATATTGTAATTTTTCTCCTAACAGGGTCCAATATCCCTAATAGGATACTTTTGATTAGTGATCTTTGTGGGTACCATCCCCACTAGGGTTTTCCCTTGGCCAGGGTTTCCTCGAGAACATGTCATGTGTTATGAGTTCTTTCTATTTACTGCTATGTTTGTTAATTGGCTTGATAATCTTTGTATGCACTAAAGTAATTTGTTATATCCATAAGTGAGAAAAAGAAAAAGTTTTTGAAATACTGATTCACCCCCCCTCTTAGTATTTCCTATTTCTAATAGGTCCCACTGACACAACACCTACGCAAGCACTAACACTCGATCCATTTGTCTCTGACACAGCCAATAAAGAACTGCCATAGTGGCCTGACCTGTCACTGGGTGCATTGAAGATTTACTACCATGGAAGATACAATGGCCATTTCTATACTGCAATGTTAAAAGGCACACATCTTACCTTGCCAGTATAATGACCACCGTAGATCCTATCTATTGTTTAATCTCTGAGCACACCAAGCCAATTTCAAAAGGGACCCACTGGGACAAGTGGTGTGCAATCACATGATCACATGTCAAAACCATCTAACATCACAGAGCCTTGTGACCAAGCGATAATTAATAAAATAATGGCTTGAGGACATAGGAAATATTAAAGTCGAAGGGACTATAGGACTTAGGGAAAAATTAAAGGGGACCCCACCTAACACATGAAAACCCTAACCACCAAACATGTAAAGTAGTCATTTTATTTAGCACATGTGGATTTAAGATTTTAAGTGGGTCGATAAAGTAACAAAGAAAAATAATAGGGTCAGGGTAGACTTAGGTCATTTTTTGAATTTTTATAACCCAACGGCTAGATTTTCAAATATTTCCTTAGGGTTTGAGCCAAAAACTAGAAAAATTTGTAGAGAATATGGGAAAAAGACCAGGAACCATGAAAATTTTTACTAGTGCTAACACAGAGCACAGACCGAGCATGAACTGTTGAAGATGGAACAATCCAAGTTTCTAAATTTGTACACTGTATGTACAAATATTTTCTTATCCCCAAATGCTTCCTCAAGTCCTTGATATAGATATCAAGACTGTTAATATCATTTTTGATATTTTGAGTGATGTTCAAAATCATTCTAGCTTCATAAGCTGCTTGAGCTCTCACTTTTGCAATATCAGATAGGTTTGTAAATTCATTATCAAAAGTGCTCATTACCTTCTTTTCTCTCTCCAAAGGGTTTGCCTCTACAATTTGTGTAGTTAAAATGCTTTGTAACTTCTTAGTTAGTTCCTTCAGACCCCCTTCAAGATTCTTTACCTTCTTGTTCTTGCCAATGATTTTATTCAATGAGGTGATAAATTCCAACTGATCATCACAATCAACTTCCTTTCCTAAATCTTCAAACAAAGATCCAAATTCCTTCTTCTTTCCTATCTTAGGAGTAAGACCAATGTCTTCCTACTCTTCTTTGGTAGGAAGGGGTGCTTGAATCTCAGTCTCTTTAGGTTCTTCACTAAAAGTTTGGGTCTTCTCTGCTTCTATAGTTCTATTTGATTCATCAAGAGCTGAATTGTCAACAATGTTCTCTAAATTATTGAATACATTGTCATCAGTATCCAAGGTGACCTTTGTTCCTTCAATATCCATGATTTCATCTTCACTGTTTATGGCTAGAGGAGAGGGAATATCCTCTTGTTCTACTTCACCTGCTTGCTCTGCTGTAATTGATGGCTCTCCAACAATTTCTACCATAACCTTGATTATTGCATGTTCTATATCAGAATTAACTTCTTCATATCTGCCTCCCATAATTAGAATGGTTCTCCTTTTGGTTCTCAGATGGGTGCTTAAGGCTTTTAATATCTACTTCAGGTGTTCATCATCTCTCACATCACAAAGCTTTCTCACAAGATTCTCTCTGATAGTTTTGTCTTCCTCAAAAGCTCTCTGCTTTCTATTTACAAGTTTGTTATACAAATCATTAGGTATTTGACCCTGAATAGAATCAAACTTCTTATTTCCCAAAATCATATGCTTTACAATTACATTCTCTAGATTAAGTCTATCTGAATAATCATAAAGATTCTAGTACTTGTTCATTCTTGTAAAGTCTCCATCTTTTATAATCTCTTCATTCACTTTCTCAACTCTAGGTTTCCATGCTTTCTTCTTAACCAAAGTGACATCATCTTTAATTAGTACAACTTTCCTAAGAACTGGTGGCACCAAATTTTTCTACCTCTTACCAGGTCTAGTAGGAATTTCTTTCATTCTCTTGCTAGGTGTAGAGGAGGTAGACCTAGTAGGTCTGCTTGCTTCTTGTTTCATCTCTACTTCCTTTACTTTCACCTTGACTTGTGTAGCTTCTTTTTTTACTTCACTTGATGAAAAGGGTGGTACAGACAAAATATCTTTCTATCTAATACCTCTGATTGCTACTGCTATTTCCTTTGCTATTTCAAACTCATGTTCTTTCATCCCTGAATCTTTCAATATTTTCTTTATAGTGTTGTCAACTCTCTTCTTAGACTGCTTCTCTTCAATTATACCTTTAGCAGAGTTGAAGTTCTCTTCAAAAGTTCCAAATCTATTGCACTAGGTGTCCAACTTACACTTAAGTAATCTGCCAACATATTCTTCTATTTCTACCTCAAATATATCATAGCTAAGAGGATCTATGAACTCAATTCTAGGCTCCACTGCTTCAATATAGGTAAAGTCAGTGTCAACCATGAAACATATATCATCTTTATATTTCTCCATAATAGACTTTGGGATCCTTGATCTGCTAGTTACCAATTTCTGAAATGTCTTCATCACTAACATAACACTCTCATTTACTTTGTCAATAACATGTCTCATATATACTTTATTTATCCTTTCCATAGTATATTTTTCATCATTCCAATCATTTGTAATGGTGTAAGGAAATCTTCTCAATAGGTGGAAAACATGTATGTGACCAAAGATGAAAATATAAATTGTACATACTTTATTTTCTTAATCTTCTCCAAGTTCTCAAATAATTTTATTCTCAAAATTTCATACATATCAACTGGTACCTTGTCAACACACATTAAATAAGCTATGTGTACCATTCCAGCTACCATGTCATCTTCTCTTAAATTTGCACAAAACTTAGTGGTTAGGATCTTGCATAAGTATCTCACATCATCTTGTTTGATCTTACTAATCACAATTCCTCTACCATTATAGGATGAACCTGTGTTGTCCATGACTATTTTCCTCATATTCTTCTCATTTAAAGGTATAGCAGTAGTTTTAGACAAACCAGTGACATCATGAATCAAATCAGTTGTAATGTCTATCACTCTATCTTCTAGCCAAAACTTTCCATTGTGAATTCTGCTCAAGATAATCTTAGTGCATTCTTCATTATCAAATTCATATTGCAATGCATACTTAATAATCTCACAATCTTTTAAATGATCATAACCTTCTTTTAATGACATATCCTAGTTGTAAATCTTCTAATAATCATTGGTAAAATCACTATCACTGATGGATTCTAACTTGCATCCCAGATAACTTCTCACATTCTCCAAATGCAAAACTTCATCTGGTATGGATGATAATGCTAACCTAGGATCATCTTCCAAGGGTTCTACTAGTTCCTTCTTCATTCTAGGTCTATTTTTATCTTTGACATTATGAGTTAAAGATACATCCATGATTACTTCAAATTCCTTATACTGATTCAAAGATCTACCAAGTAAAATACCTCAATTTCACAAATTTAGGGTTTGTGTAGATTCGACGCTCAAATCCTTCACCAAATCACTGCAAAATACTTCCAATCACTGCTCTTTGATCTCCTTAACACTTGTGTTTTCTTTGATGATCAAATAATATTGATTATAACCTTTTATTACTTCAATCTCACATAGATCAAACATCGCATTCAATTCTTTTGCCACTTCTTTCCAAAAAGTTGTTTCTGCAAACCTTGAAAACTTAAAACTTCTTGCGATCTCGCTAAACATAATATTTTCTTTTACGCTCTTAACCATAGCATTAGTACACCATATAATACCTTTCATTAACTATGAAAGACTTAATTCATTATAAATCTACTTCTACACTAATCTAAGTTCCTAATCTACTGTAATTTTCATAAATTAAGTGCTTTGAGATAGGTCAGGTAAGGATTAATTCTTACCACTTGATACTTCACCTTTCTGATTACCTTCAATGTTGAATATGTCTCTTTGATTTGTGCCTTTAACAAACTTCACTTCATCTACATTACTACATCAACCTTTCTATTTGTTGCTTGCATCTTCATTTCTTCTTTCATGAATTCTAGGGTTAGGGTTGGGATGAAAAACTCCATTGTTCATTCTGCAAAATCTTGCTATATGGCCAATCTTGTTGAATATTGACAAACAATTCCATTGTTTCCATATCTTGGTCTAGGTGGATTAATCTGTGATTTGCAATTTCAAGCAATATATCCAACTTTGTTGCATCTATAACATACTACTCCATTTCTTCTATTCATATCATCAGTAGGCTTCTTATCTACATTGTTAGTATTTCTAACCATTCTGCTATTATTGTTATTCTGAATAAATTTAGGTTTTCTACATTCAATAGCTCTATGTCCAAAACCATGACAATTATAACAATAACCATTAAGAGGTTTAAATTTCTTACCAGTGCAATCTCTCTTCATATGACCAATAGTATTACAAGCAAAACATCTACCTTTGAATTCTCTTTGCATACCTTTGGGTGATTCTTCTTGCTTAGGTGGTTCTTCTCCTTTATGTGTGTCTTTAGATTTGTTGATCTCATCAAACTTCTTCTTGTCTATGATTTTAGATACTTTCAGATTTGGTTCCTTCCTTTCAGCATTTTCTTTAAGAGTGTTAAATCCAAGACCAATTTTATCATAGAATGGTTTTTGAAAAGATATTTGTTCATCAATCTTCTCACTAGTTGAATATAGCCTTTCAAGTTGTTTTTTGGATTGAGTCAATTCACCTTTCACAATCTTGTCATATTTCTCAAGTTCAACATACTGCAAATTGACTTTCTCAAGTTCAGATGTTACATTGCCAAGTTTAGATTTCAATCCTTCATTTTCAATCTCCAACCTTTCATTCTCAGATCTCAGATTTTCATCATTCTTTTTATTTCCATCTTTCAAACTAAGCTTAAAATTTCCTATCTTTAGTTCATGCTTAAGGATCTCATTTTCTTTTTCTAAATTGTCATCACAATCTTCAATAAGAATTTCAAATTCCTTTTCAGATTTAAGATATTCCAACTTCTTTTTCAATTTCTCAATGAGGTTTTTTGCATCATAATATTTCCCTTTCAGAGTGTCTCTTTCATCAGTAAGCATATCAATCTATTCAAGAGCTTCTTCAAGATTCTTCTATAGTTGATCCATAGCCATAGAGATCTTACTCAAGCTGTTAGGCTTTCCTTGAAGGATTCTTCTCTGAGTAACTAAGCTCTGATACCAATTGTTAGAAATAGGGAATACTAAGAGGGGGGGGTGAATCAATATTCCAAAAACTTTAACTTTTGCCCAATTATAGATATAACAGATTATCTTTACACATGCATAACATAAGAAGCTAAACAACATGCATAGCAATAAAATTAAAGAACTCATAACACGTGATTTGTTCTCGAGGAAACCTTGGTGAAGGGAAAATCCTGGTGGGGATGATACCCACAAGGATCCACTAATCAAAAGTATCTTGTTAAGGATGTTTTCCTTGTTAGGAGTCTATTACAAGCATATAGTGTATCAGTCCTGATTAAAGGACTATAGGCCTTGTTAGAACCCTCAACCCTGTTAGGAGTTGGTAGTACAAAATGTGATTACCAGTTGAGCCCATTTCCCAAACAAGTAATGTACAATATACACTGATTAAAAAAAGAGGTCAAGGTACATAACCTTATACTTCTTGCATCAATCACTTCACTACTCTTTCACTATTGCTATTACATATCTTGCATATTACATCATTACTTTTTTTCCTTCTTACAATTTACAATTACATTTATACAAGTTATTAAGGCTAATAACTTTACATGGTCAGCTGCCATAATACAAAATAACTTTATCCAAGGGTTAACATGTAGGATGTCATCCCTTTATATAGTTAAGACATTATTTTGATAAACAAAATAATCCCTTAATGCTTTACCAATTCTATCTTCATATTCTGTTTTGTTGGCTTCACACGATCTTCGATAAAATTGTCATAACTAATTCCATTCATGACATACTGACTTGCACTCTAAGATGGGTCATCATTAGTCACCATAGAGTCTATGTTCAAGTGCACAAGTACTGAACATACTCCAATCAACGTTGCAACAAAAACTATTTCCTACTGCACTGGTGAAAACACTATCTCACACTTAGACAAATTTGCAATGCGCTCTGCTATACTTGCTCTCTAATCTGTGCACTCTTCATGTGGATCATATGTTTCCATAATGACAACATCTATGTATTCAACTTAGCCAAATTGCCAACATTATTGAGAACGTTTCTTCCTATATATGCCATCAGAATCTCAGCAATTCAAGAATCTAGATGTAACCCTAGTAATGTTTAAACTCTAGAAAGTCTTATTGGTAAGCTTAGTGCTTTTGAGCTTTCTAACTATGATAACTACACTTTTTCTAATGTTGAATCTACATTCAAGTCAAAAATGGTTTTGTATAGGTATAAGAGGGAAAAATAAATATGTATAAGTGGTAGTGAAAGTGATACTAACACTTCTGATGAGGAACTAGAGGATCTTGAAACTCTTACGGCCAGAAGATTGAAAAGAGGAAAAGGAAAATATAAAGGTAAAATTCCTATCATATGTTTCTCATGTAACAAAGTTGGCTATATAGCTACAAGATGTCCTAATTGGAATGACAAGGATGAGGAAAGAGAAAGAAAGTATAAGGATAAGAGAGAAAATAGAGGTTACCAAAGGTACAAGGACTACAAGAATAAATGTAAGATATCCTATTATATTTCTGAAGAAGAAACTGACACTAATAATGATGATTTGGAAATTGAAGTAGTTTATGTTTCTATGAAAGATGAGTCTGATGAAGATGAGAAAACTACACTTGTTTCTTATGTGAGTAAAAGTGATAAATGGATTATTGATAGTGCTTGCTCACATCAGATGACTAGTGAAAAAAGTAAATTTGATACCCTAGATCATTAGGAAGCTAGAAGTGTTAAGTTTGGTAATGATGCACCATGTCCTATAAAGGGTAAAAGATTAATTAAGATAACTGATAAGATCATTTGTGAAAATGTTTATTGGGTTGAAGGTCTTAACTATAATTTGCTAAGTGTTTCATAACCTAATAGCACTGGTTACTGAGTGGAGTTTCATCATAGAAAGGCTAAAATATTTGATGCCACTGATGAATTGATTGGAAGTGGAGAAAATACTAGAGATGATTTTTTCTATCTAGACCTATATAAAGAGACATGCTTGATTACACAATTTGATGATATATGGTTATGACATAAGAGGTTATGTCATGTTAAATTTTACAATCTGGTAAAAATTAGTAAAAAGAAGAAAGCTAGAGGTTTGTAGAGATTGAAGAAACCTAATAATATGATGTGAAAGTAATGCCAGTTGGGTAAAACGACAAAGTCTAGTTTCAAGGGCTAGACTTTTACTTCTAAAAATACTTTAGATCTAGTTCATATTGACCTTTTTGGACCCATTGGTGTACAAAGCTATTGTGGTGCTAAATACTTTATTCTGTTTGTTGATGATTACACTAGGATGATGACTATAAATATTACTAAAAGAAAAATATGATGCATTTCAGTTGTTTAAGTGGTATTTGGCTAAGGTTGAAAAAGAGACAGGTAGGAACCTGAAATTTCTAAGATCTGACTAAGGTGGAGAGTTTATATCAAATGAGTTCAATCTATTCTACAATGATAGAGGAATCAAGAGACAATTATTTGCACCTAGAACACCTCCACATAATGGTATAGCTGAAAGATGGAACATCTATCATGGATTGTGAAAGGACACTAATGATTGAGAAGAATGTTGTACAAAAGTACTGGAAAAAAGCTATAAGTACAACTATTTATACATTAAACCAAGTGCAAATAAAAAGAGGTACAAATGTTACACTTTATGAATTATGGCATGGTTATGCACCTAATATAAAATACTTTAGAATCTTTGGGAGAAAATTCTATATATTAAAAGATAATATGAATGGAAAATTTGATGCAAAAAGTGATGAGTACATATTCCTAGGTTATTCCAGAAAGAGAAAAGCATACAAGTGTTTGAACTCTAACACTAACAAAATTGTGGAAAGTGTAAATGCAAAAGTTGACAAATATGCCAAGAAGAATGAGAAGGAAATCAAAAGAGAACCTGGAGATTATAGATCTTTTATTTATATAGAAGAAGGAGAGGTGAGTAACAAATTTCTACCTGATGCAGAGTACCAGGTAAGAAATGTCAAACATCAAGAAGATAATGCCGAGCATTAGGAAAAGGTTGCCAAGAAATTAGAGGTCGAATCTGATAATCTTATTAATGAACTTGAAGAGAAAGGAGAAAAGAAATCTGAACTTACTTTGCCATAATATGTAAGAAGTCATCACAAGCCTGAGAAAATAATTGGAGATAAAGATATTGGAGTTCTAACCAGAAGCAAGTTGAGAGATCCTACATGTTTATTGTGTGAGTTTGAGCCTAAGACAACAAGGGAGGCATTAGAAAATGGAGACTGGATTCAATATATGAATGAGTAAATAAACTGAATAGAAAAGAATGATACCTAGACTTTGGTGTCGAAGCCAAAAAACAAGAATGTCATTGGAACAAAATGGGTATTCAGAAACAAGATTAATGAACATGGAAAAATCACAAGGAACAAAGAATATTTGGTATGCAAGGGCTATGCATAGGAATACAAAATAGACTATGGGGAGACATTTGCCTCTATAGCAAGATTAGAAGGAGTGAGAACTCTACTTGCATATGCTGCTTATAGATATTTCAAGGTATACCAAATGGATGTCAAGTCTAAATTTTTGAATGGTATATTAGAAGAATAAGTGTACATTGAGAAACCTAAAGGATTTGTTGATCCAAACAAGAGAGATATGGTTTACAAGCTGAACAAGGCACTGTATGGATTAAACAAAGCCCCTAGAGCATGGTATGAGAGGCTACACAATTACTTGATACATATTGGCTTTTCAAGGACAAATGACACCAACAACTTGTACATGAAAGATGAAGAAGGTAAAGGGATTTTGTTAGCTAAAATTTTTTGTAGATGATATCATATTTGGAGGACAAGTTTCCTTGTGTAAGAAATTTTCAAATGAAATACAAACTAAGTTTGAAATGTCCATGTTTGGTGAGATAAAATTCTTTGTTGGTTTGCAAGTCTATCAGATGGAAAGAGGCATTTTTATGACACAATTTAATTATGTGAAAGAGATATTGAAAACCTTTGGTATGGAGGATTGAGGCTAGTAAGTACTCCCATGGCTGCTCGACAAAAACTATCTAAAAATGATGATACTATTGATGTAAGCCAAAATATGTATAGATCCATGATTGGAAAGTTGCAATATGTTGTTCATAGCATACTAGATATTGCCCTAGTAGTTGGGATTAGGCAAGATTCTCTGCCAATCCTAAGGAAATTCATATGATGGCTGTGAAGAGGATAATGAGATATCTGAAAGGGACAAAAGACTATGGACTGTACTACAAGAAGCATGAGAAATTTGAACTGAGAGTCTACACTGCTATAGATTGAGTAGGAAATGTTGATGATAGGAAAAGTACTAGTGGTGGAGCTTTCTTTCTTGGACAAAGATTAGTTTCCTGAACAAGAAAGGAATGAAATTGCATTTCCCAATCTACAACTAAAGCCGAGTATGTAGCAACTACAGTGAACTATTCAAATCTAGTATGGATTAAGCAATTGTTGAGACATGAAAGAGGAGATCATTGACCCATTTGTCATATATTGTGACAACACAAGTGCTATCAACATATCAAAGAATGCAGTGATGCACACAAAGATTAAACATATTGCTATCAAGTATTAGTACTTGAGGGAATTGGTACAAGATAAAGAGGTGAGAATGGAATATGTGAATACAAAGGAAAAACTAGTAGACATATTCACAAAAGATTAACCTAAGGATTCTCATGAATATATTAAAGGTAAATTAGGGGTTCTTCCCCTAACTAAGGCTGCCTAGTCAAGCTAGGAGCACTGCATCAAATGTGCTACACAGAGTATTTGATAAATTGATTTAGAAAATGTCACACTTTAGGAGCATCCTAGAGTTGTGAAAAGTAAAGCAAAGATGATAATCAGTCATAAGAAAGATGACAGAGGGAGAAACATTGTTACTAAATTGACAAGATGACATCTACATCTAGAAGATGTAAGTTCTAGATACTGCTTTGGTATTATTTTCAAAGATGGAGAGATTCAGATGAAAACACATAAAAGAGGAAGTAATTTTAGATAATCAGAGGAAAAGAGAAACAAAAAAGATTTAGAGGGACTAACTATGTGGAGGTTCAAGCAAGTTAGGCTAAGTGATTTAGAATCAAAATGAATCTAAGGATATTAAAAACATTTCTAATGAACTGACAATGTTTTGGATTGGTTAGTGAATCATGTGATATTCATATGGTTTTGGCATCAATTCCAAAGAGGGAGATTGTTGGAAACTACAATTGAACCAATTGTTGTATTGTCATTGATGTCAAACCTTAATTGGTAAGATAATTTCTATCTAAGAAAGTACTATATCTATTGATTGTTTAGAAGGATTAGGGAAAGGGTGATAACAATAGAACCTAGAGAAAGGTTGAGTTATTTGATACTTCAATGAGTACTTGATAATGTGGCACAATGATAAGATAATGTATTGTTTATCTAAGTAAGAAGCAAGATTGAACAAGTGGGCTTAACTGAGAAAAATTGAAGAAATCTAGTTTAAGATGAGTGATGTCAGTGTCAATGGAGCCAATATATGTTGAGTGATAGTATTAGTTGAGGGAGATAGTTTGAAGAGATGACCAAGTTACACAGAGATGACCGAGTTGAACATAGTATTGACTAAGCATCAATAATTTACATTTGAGGAAGAATTCAGTTTCCTAGCTGACTTAGTTGAATTGTTGGATTATGTAAATCATGTTGACTTTAATAATTGAGTGTATGGAACATTTATTGCATAGTAAGCCATTTTATTGTGATTTCAATAAAGAGATTGACGGTGTTTCTAGAGGGATGGATGAAGAACATGAATGATGGAAGGATTCAATGAATCTAACTTAAGCCTAAGATCTATGGAGAAGATTAATCAGAAAAAAGATGGATTGACCTATTGAAGAGGTATATAGGAAAACCTAAGTGTGAGGTTAATGGGGGGATGCTGGAATTGTTGATGTTATTGATTGATAAAGCATAAAGGATGAAGGTCAAGGAGTTGATTAGTGTTGTGATTGTTTGAAGGGATTTCTAAGAAGATCAATGATGGAGATGGAAATGGAACTCTTTTAGTAAGCCATCATATATGTGTGAATTGGATTTGTTATTTGAAAAGAGAGTTATTTATGTTTTCAGATTAGATACTACTGCTACTTTCAAACCATTGTATCATTTTGAATCCTTTAATCAAGGTTGACCTAATAGTCATTGTTTAGATCCCTTAATCAAGGTTTCATTCTAATGGAATGTACTTATGTCCTCTAACAAGAAGCACTCCTAATAGGTTGGTTAAAATCATTTAATAGAGTCACACCTAGCAGTGTGTTTGTAAATTTTTGCCAGGTTTGGCTTTTCATAGAGCTCATTTTAGAAGAGTGAAAATATCAGTAACATGTTACAAAGTGGTTTTTCTGAAATTGGGTTTCCACTATAAATCCTAGTGTCAATATAACTTGTGTGAATGTTTTGGTTTGAAAATTTCTATGTTTTGAAAGTTAAATACTATTGGATAGTGGACCACATTGTTATATGTTTATGGCATACATTCTGTAATGACCGAGAAGTGTTAGTTATTAGATCTCAAATTTTTGAAGTGTTCAAAAGTATAATAGATGCATCTGGACCTAAGAACAATTGATACACCCCCCTCTCTATTGTTCTAAATCATATTAACAATTACTACCCCTGACTACAACCAATATGCATCGCCATGCCAATTCATAATGCTAAAAAATTCCCCCTTTGGCATTGATGGAGAAAACCTTATTCTTAGTGACATATTCTCCCCCTTTTCCAATAATTCCAAAGGTGTAAAACTAAAATATGTTTAACTATGGACCATTTTCTTATAAATTATGAAACATGACCTTAAATTTTACTTTTTATGACTCTAAGGATGTCTCCCATGTCCTTTTCATGTTTCACAAGGAAATAATTTTCTCTAGTAAACTTGATTCTAGCTTTTCCATACTTTCTAAAGTACTCATGTATGATAGGAAAAATATCTCTTCTTCCTTCTCCACATGCTACTGCACTACCTCTATTATTGTTGATTAGAATGATTGAAGGTCTAATATGTTGACCAACCTACTTTCTTTCTCCTTTTGGATCTACTTCACCTTTAAATATTAATATTTCAATTGAATACTAATAAAAGTAACTGATCTTGAAGTATGATCAAACTAACCACTTAGGATATCTAGCTGTTTTAGTACTACAACTCTTTTTTGCTCAAAATATTTAAAAAGGTTTGAGTGATTGGATAGTTTGGTGAAAAATTTTCCTACCTTAACCAATGAAGTTTTAACTTCTTTCAATAATTCTGTGAATTTCTCCTTATCCTTAGTGATCTTCTCCTTTAATTTACATATCATATTCTTCTCTAGCTTCTCTTCTTCTATATTTATTTCTACAGTCTTCAAATCTGGGTCTTGATTAGACATAGCCTTAATCAAGTTATCTATTTGATCTATAATAGAAACATCTTCATCATATTCAATTTCAAGGACTAACTCAGCTAGAATCTCTCTTGCTCAGTTCAATACTTTCACTTTCTTCTTCTTTGTTTTCATTTTATCTCTTTCATCTATCTTCATCAATTATTTTGAATTCTTTGTCACTTCCTTGTGTTTCATATTTTTTATGTCTACTAGTGTGGTGAATATTTCCTCCTATTCTACTTTTTCTTCTTTATTACATGCATCAGTTTGTTCTTGTTCTTATTCTTGTTCTTGTTCTTGTTCTTGTTCTTGTTCTTGTTCTTGTTCTTGTTCTTGTTCTTGTTCTTGTTCTTGTTCTTGTTCTTGTTCTTCTATACACTAGACACTCCAACGCTCAATTTCATTTTTACATTATATGCTTCTTCAACCTTCTAAAAAATAAACCCTTATGAATAATTCATAGGGGATGATGAGGGTTAATTTTCTTTACCAGTTATGTCTTCTATTATATCCTCATCCTCACTAGTTTGACCTTGGGCTAATTTTTCTTGGCCAATTTGGGCTATCTCAACATCTTGATCTTCAATTTCTTGTACTTGAATAGGGATTTCAGCAATAACATCACTGATAATATCTTTATGTGTGGATGTTTCATCAATGCCATCAATCAATTATTTTTTCCCCATTTTTTGTTCATCGACAAAGTTTTATTACTTTAGTCATTGTTCTAATTCCTTCATCATTTGGACCTTTTTAATTCATATCTACATGGTTTCACTATACAAATGTTTTGTCTTACCAATAGTTATACTTTCTACTCTATTTTTTATTCTAAACTCATGTCTTTCAACTAATATCTTTACTTCATTAGGAATCAGCTTAGGTCACACTTGATTAAGAGCTCTATCCATAATTTCTCTATCCATTCTTAGTGCAAGTTCCTATCTAGGATGGATACTTGGTCATAAATATCTTCAGGTAAAATTTGGTAAAGCTCACTAGGAGTCATGTACAAAACTTGTGTAGACTGAATATCATAGCCTCTTGTATCTTATTTTTATCTTTATCATTTAAGAATCTATATCTTCTGCTAACACCTCCCATTCTTCATGTCTCCTTTATGTCTTTGGAAATATAATTATAACTTGGATCTTTCTACAGATGACTCTCTTTTAATTCTTTTGCATCTTTCTCTAATTTAGTCTGGATATCTTTATCTCCCTTGGTTTTTTTTTTCTCACACTTCTCATCAATGGCTTTTCTCTTTCTCTTGTATGTCTTCATTATTGGATGCATTTTAATTTCAACTTCTTTTACAGTGGATTTATGCTTCTTTCTCTTCACTTTTTCATAACTAGATGGAATGTTGGATGATGGATCTTCAAATGAAACATCAACAATACTAGATGTACACACTTCTTCACTAACAAACTTCTATTCTAGATCAGATATCATGTTTCTTTTTCTCCTTAAAATGATCAATTTCTTCAGTTGTATACTAATTTTAGCAAATGTTTCTTCATATTTACCAAATCTTTGTGCTTTTCTATCCAAGGGTTTTCAACGTAAGTCATTTGCATGAAGTCTTACTAATTCTTCTCCTACTTCTTAACCCATAGGTGGAATGCAATAAGTTCTAGGTTCAACGACCATCATAAAACAATAATCTATATCTACTAAAAATAATATATCATTCTTATATTTGTTTAAAATATGAATATGAATTATTTCATGCTTGTGCATTTTTTCTTTATAGTATTTGAAGTAGTGCCACATAATATTATGAGAATTTTCACCTAATTCCTTAACGAATTCCCTTATTTTCACAACTATTGATTTGTTTGATGACCATACAATATTTCCTCTACCAAGGAATAAATTATAAATTTAGAAGAACATACATACTAGGAGGGAACCATATTTAAATAATTTCTTCTTGTACTTATTTATTCTCTCCATATTTTCCAGAAACTGACTTTTGACCATCTTGCATAAGTCATAAACAAAATTATCTTTCACTATATGATAACCAACATAAATATCACCACCAGGAATGCTATTAACTATGCTTGATTAATATACCCTATAAAGGCCTATTACCATAGATGTAAACTGAACTTCTCTATCTTCAATGTCATCTATAGTCATATCTATGCCATCTTGTCTAGAGTTGGTTAACTCGGTAACCAAATATACTATTTTGATCAATGTACATTCTAATCCTTGAGCTCAAAAAATAGTTACTGTATGAATCATTGTCTTCAAAATCTTATAGTGCTTTTCCAACCAAATAAAATAATTATACACTCTTCTTCATACATAGAGAATCCAATAGGGATGGAATTTAGTGGGAATATCCACTGCATATATCAAACCTTTCACTTGTATATATTTGTGTTCGTCTCTCAAAAAACCATCGGTACACATATTTTCATATTTTTTCTTGAGAGCTCTAGCTCCCAATTATTCAATCTTACAATGAACATATGATGTATGGGAATTATTGGGTACTCGGTGGATTTGGATGGGTGGATTGTTATCTGGCCAGTGTTACTCAGTTGCAGCCTTGACCGATGGTCTCAGTCATTGAAGGAAGCTCGGTCATTCAAGGAACTTGGTATTCTCTAGCACTTGGTGGAAGTGTTACTCAGTGATACCCATGGTGCTCGGTCAACACTAGTGCTTGATGATGCTTGGCATGCTCTGTTATTTCACTAATGCTCAGTTGTTTTAGTTTACGAACTAGAGTTCTATGTATTTTTTAAGCTGACTCGGTCCATTTATTGTTGGTAGTTGTTGTTCCAGGCTGACATGTTGAGTTTAATGTTTATAGGGATGGTTGGGTTGTTGTTTAGGACATTAGATTGGAGGTGGGGAAAATTAGTTCTTGACAGATCTAATAAGTGAAGTTGTGGAAAAGATCCTATGAAATCTTGTAGACTAGATTGATTTCTGATAATTTGTATTAGCAGAGCTAGTGGCCGAGGCTTGGAAACAAGAAGATTGCTTGGAGGCTTGCAAGCTTAAGTTTTGATCTACCTTAGGGTGTTCATCTGTTGCTAATTATTGTCAGAACTAAACTAGCTGGAGTTGTATTAGATCTTGTTGATCTTGTAGAATTACTTTTAATTGTCATTGGCCCTAACTCAGAAAGCCTTATAGCTAGGCATATTAATTAAAATTGAGTTAAAAAAATTTGTTGTGTTGTGTTATTCAATTGTGTTATTCTGAACCTACAAGGTTGGACTGTCCTTAATTGGATTCTCTCACCTTGGTCTGCATCAGGTGGTATTAGAGAGAAGGTTTTGATCTTGTTTAGAGTGAAGGTTGATCTTGTGAGGGATGATCTTGAAAATTAACCTTGTTGATGAAGAGATCATATGATCTGAGTTACATATCCATGGCACTAAACTTGTGGAATATTTCCCTAGTTGTTTACAAGGTGGCAGGTTGAGATCTGACTTGCATACAACTTGGAGATTGTGACAAGGTGGTCGGTGTAGGGTTCTGTTGTAGAGGGTTTCTCTTATCTTTAAGGATGTCTCTAAGAAGATTGGACCCTAGAGTTATTGCTAACCCCTGTGATACTATGGAATCTAGGATTATAGAGAAGGTGAAATCAGATTTTAGATCTGAGATGGAATTGGTGAAGAATGATATGGTCACTGAGATCATGTGAGACGTTACTAGTGTATCTCAGAATGTTAGTACATAGAATGGTTATGAAGAAGCTACTGAAGACTTTGAAGCTACTGGATCTAGTGGTGATGACCAGAGGGATAGATCTGGTGAAGATAGAACTACTTGGTTGCCTAGATCTAGAGCTCGGTTAAGTAGTAGTTACCAAATGGAAGTTTCAACTTTCTCTAGTACTTTGAAACTTGAGAATTAGATTGATTGGATTGGTGAAATTGAATATTTCTTTGAGATGGAATAAATTGAAGATCCTCTTTAGGTGAGATTGGCATAGACTAAATTGAAAGGACATGCTACTCTTTGGTGGAAAGAATTACAAAGAGATAGAGAAGATGAAGTTGAAATGAAGATCAATCGGTGGAGGTTGATGGTGACTAAGTTGAAAGCTATGTTCATACCAGTTGAATATGAACTTGAATTGTTTAAGAAGTTGCAGAATCTGAAGTAGAAGGATTTTTCTATTGAGGATTATACCGAGGAGTTCTACAAACTTACTATTTTGTCTGGACATAGAGAACTTGGTAAGGAAAATGTAGTTTAGTATGTAAATGGTTTGAGATTTAATATTCAGGATGAGCTTGGTATGCTGAAGATTGATTACATTGAAGACACTTATCAGTATGCTCTGAAGGAAAAAGATAAGTTGAGAAGGAAACAACATAGTAACTCTCAAGTGAAGGAAAAGATTAATCACTCAGTGAAGGATAAACTAACTGATGCAAAAGATGAACAGAAACTTGTAGAACCAAAGAAGAAGAGAGGTAGAGTTATATTTAAGGGTACTTTCTATAACTGTGGAGAGGAAGGACATCATTCTTTTGAGTGTACATAGAAGAAGCTTGGTGGCTAACGATCTACTGTGGTAAATAAAATTTTTGAGAATGAACTTGAATCTAGGAGCTTGCTAGTTTTACAAACATTTCTCGGTACAAAGGTGGATCCTTGTTAGAGGAGTAACCTATTCAGGACTTGGTGCAAGTTTGGAGGTAAACTCTATGATGTTATTATTGATAGTGGTAGTACTGATAACCTTGTTGTTGAGCACATGGTTTAGAAACTTGGTTTGAATAGAATGAAGCATCTTTTTCCTTATAGGATTGGCTACTTACAAGATGTTCATGCTCTGGAAGTAAGAGAACAATGTTTTATTGATGTTCAGATTGGCCAATATAAGGAACTTATGCTATGTGATATTGTGAAGATGAATAGTTGTGATATATTACTTAGTAGACCTTGGCAATATGATTGCAGAGCTATGGATGATTTTGTCAGAAATGTTTATACTATTGATAAGGATGACATAAAGTTTTTCTTGATGTGTTTGATGGATACAACACTTGGTAGGAGAAGCTTGAGTATTGGTAGCCAAGTTGAGTTGGTGGATCCTGAAGGTGTGGTTGATCAGTGTGAAGGATAGACTTGTATGTTGTCATGAATAGAATTGAAGAGATAGAGGAAGTTGAAGTGGAAAAGTATTCAAACTGAAAAGTTGGATGATTTGTATGTGAAGAACTAGTTCAGGGTTTATGTGCCAAATCTTGGAAGATTTTCTTCTCATATATGAACATCTTTTCAAACTTGGAGTGTCTGATGTAGAGGCATTCTTGGGTACTCAATGGATCTAAATGGGTGGTTTGTTATTTAGATGGTGTTACTCAATTGCAACCTTGACCGACAGTCTCAGTCATTGAAGGAAGCTTGGTCACTCAAGGAACTTGGTAATCTCTGGTGCTTGGTCAAAGTGTTATCCGGTGATGCCTACGGTGCTCGATCGACACTGGTGCTCAGTAATGCTTGGCATGCTTGGTTATTTCATCGATGCTTGGTTGTTCTACTTTACCAACTAGAGTTCAGTGTAATTTTTTGAGCTAACTTGGTGCATTTATTATTACTAGCTATTGTTTCAAGCTGACATGTTGAATTTAATGTTTGTAAGGTGATTTGGAGTGGACTTGTATTGCATTTAATATTTGTTAGGAGGAGTTAATGGTTTCATCTAGCTGACTTGTGGCTAATGATTAGTATTTATAGGGATGGTTGGGTAGTTGTTTAGGATATTAGATTGGAGGTAAGCAAAATTAGTTCTTGATGGATCTGATAAGTGAAGTTGTGGAAAAGATCCTATGAGATCTTGTAGATTAGATTGATTTTTGATAATTTGTATTAGAAGAGCTATTGGTTGAGGGTTGGAAACAAGGAGATTTCTTAGAGGCTTGCAAGCTCAAGTTTAGATCTTCCTTAGGGTGTTCATTAGTTGTTTATTGTTGTCAGAACTAAACTAGTAGCAGTTGTATTGGATCTTCTTGATCTTGCAGAATTACTTCTGATTGTAATTGGCCCTAACCCAAAAGGCCTTAGAGTTGGTAATGTTAATCAAAATTGAATTGAAAACATTTTTTGTGTTGTGTTATTCTACTATTTTTTTCTAAATCTACAAGGTTGGACTATCCTTAATTGGATTCTCTCACCTTGCTCTACGTCAACATATGAGCAAACATCCTTAATTAATTGTACTCACAAATGAATCATAGATAGGGAACCAAACATGTCAATCTTTCTTGCTTTGATCAAATGAATCTTGAACATAGGTTGAGGTTTATCAAGAATGTTGATCAATCTAGGGGTATCAACTTTCCTTTACATTTTCACTGATTTCAATAATACACAAATTCAACTGCAAACAAGATAAATAACTTGCAAAGTACTAGTTTGGGCTCTCAAAGAGTTTGATAGAAAGTTACGCTCAAATGAATTTAAAAATGTAACAAGTGTAATCAATTCCCTCTATTTATCATTGAGATATAAATTTTATGTTCTTCTAATGTTAAAACTATGTTTTTTCAATAGAAGGAATAATGTCATATCACCGATTAAGACATATCCACTGATAAGTAATTAAATGGTAAAAGACATATATCAAGAAAATTCATTGTAATCATCACATATTCACTATGAAATTCAAAAATATTTATGAACACTAAAATTGTAGCATCTTGTACCTTAATGTGCATTTAGATCTTACCATTCTTAGATCTAGGGGACTAGTAAAGAATTCTCTTCGAATGATTTTACCTCTTCGTATTTGAATTCATGCTTCTCTTTAGCTTTCCTCTAGATCTTCTTCATTTATTGACCAACATCCTCAATATTAATAATTTTCCTACCTTTTTTGTCTTCTAACCAATAGGATAACCATTTCTTGAACCAATAGTCTTTTGCAATGTGACTGATCCTATGTAAAGAAAAACAAATCCATATTAGTTGGCCTCCAAGTTTCAAAATTTCTTCTCCAAGTTCTCATTCTTCAATTTATCACTAATGAGGAAATTACCACCTATAGAATTGCTGGAATTAGGAGAGATAGATACTAAGAGGGGAGGGGTGAATCAGTGTCTTCAAAACTTTTACTTGTACTACCTTTCAAATCTATATTAGCAATCTATATTAACCAACCAAATTGACTTGTATCTAATTTCATAAATCAATCATCTAGTTAACTTAAGAAAGTAAACAACATCAAATCAATATGTCAATCACATAACACAAGTATTTTGGTAACGCAGAAACCCTTGTTAGAAGGTAAAAATTGTGTTGGGGATGACACCCACAAATTCTTCACTACTATAGATAGAAAAGGTTTGCCTGTTAGGAATACAAGTTTTGATCACTTCTGGTGATCTCACCCTATTAGGAGTGACATATCAGATCAGCTAGATCTACCTAGTTATAGAATTTCAGCAACACTACTGAAGTGTGGACTCAGTTAAGAGATTTGCAAAAGACTATTAAGTCTACTCTATTACGAGATTTAACAAAAGCTCTATTACAATGGTCAGAAAGTAATATACAAAATTATCTGCTAATTGACACTCAATTTTCTGAAAGAGATCTTATAATTCTCTGATAAAATATCACCTTGACTATGATGACTCTTTATTCTATTCTACTCAGTAGCCTTCTCTGAATTCTGCTTGGTATACTATTATGTTCTCCCAACTCATTATCTTGAAGTTAGGCAATGACTTCAAGTACTTCGTGAATCATATATCTCAATTCAACAACCTCATAAAGTGGTGTGAACATACTGAATATATAGTGTTCTATTTTGCCGCTTAAACAAAATTTAGGTTACAAGAATTATCATGACCCTAAGATCTACGGTGTAGAATTAACCTAGATCAACTATTAAAAATAAGATAAACATTACATTTAATGAATATCTATTACAATGAATGCTCCTTGATCTTGATAAACAATTTTACGATCTATTGTAACTATCTGCTTAGAAGAATGTGCCATTTTTTATTACTATGTCATTTTTTGTGATCATCGGTAAACACTGTATAGACTGATTGGTGTATGTTACGATGCTCAATGTTTACTGACTATTAGTGTCGGTGACTATTGGTGCTCAGTAAACTATATAATGCTTGGTGTAAAGATTTTACCGATAAATCTATTTTCTTGCTAGTTAGCGACCAACTCAATATAAGTTACTGACCAATCTGTTTGACATCTTTTGATACTAATGACAACCTTGAATGCTCAATAGAGATTAACAAGAATATGTTACATCAAATTATCACTCCCTTCCATTAGGCCTTACTAGTTTTTTTGGAGACTAGGAGTGTAAACTTTAGACCTACAATTATCAATTTTATTCCCATATTTGTTACAATAAAAATAGTAACCATTGAATCTATGATTGTTGGATCTATTACTAGATCTACTATTGGATCTGGATCTACACCCATAAGTTGTATAACCATACTTGTGACAATTGTGACAATAACCATCAAAATTATAAGACTTATGTACTAATTTTATCCTACACACATTTGCAGTATGACCACACTTATGAGAGTTAAAACATGTAGGCTTATTAGGTTTATTACCTAAATTTCTCAGTTCTATCTTCTGATCTTTGGGCTTCTAAGGTTCATATTTTGATGACTCGCCGATTTCAAATGTTCCTTGACTAGTGTAACGAAGACTAGTTAGAAATTTGTGTCTCCTTTGCCTCTTCAATTGTTCATCATTCTTTTGCATACTATCATTGTACTATTTCATTTTATTTTTTCTTCATTCTAAAATTTTAATTCATTCTTCAATTTCTCATTCTCTTCTCTGGATATGTGTAGGATCATTATATGCCAAAGTAGACCCTTAAGTGGCAATGAAAATTTAGAAAATCAAGTTTAGGCAAGTTGACATGAAAATTTGAACATGTTATAAATATTATATAAAAAATATGTAAGAAGATAATCTATAGAAAATTCAATTTAGTTTCTAAGATACTAGGCCTTTTTTTTTAAATAATTATTTTATATGTTGAAAAATTCAAATTTCATTTTAGTAGTACATAAATTTTAGGAAAAAAATAAGAAGTAGGTGTATGTCTGACCACCTTAAATACAATCAAATGATAATTTTTCTTTATAAGATTCTAGATATAAGTAGTAGACTCATGGTCAGATGTGACGCATACTTTTTTGTAATTTTTTTCCAACTAAATAATTAATTATAATTTTTATTCTACAGCTTTTCAAGAATACAAAAAGTCTTGTGTATGACCACATTAACTTAGTCTAAACTTTATCAAATTGATTTTATTTTTAATTTTTCTTGTACTAGGAAAAGCATAGAATGTGACACGTATTTTTTATTTCAAAAATGTTATAAAATTTGAAAGGTATATAGCTATTTTCAATAAGTCTATCAATGAGGACTAGAAAGATAACAAGTAGGTGTATGCCTGACCACATTAAATAAAATAAAATGATAATATGTCATACCCACTAAAAATTTGCCTATGAAGAGATACATTTTTTTTTTACATAGATATAAATGTTTGCACAAATATGTTCATTTACTTAATTTTTCAAATATGCAAGAATGTAAAATGACATGATTTTAGGCATATAACTAAACATGCTTTATTTTCCTCTTTTTTTTTGGGGGGGGGGGGATCTCAAACAAATAAATATAGTTTAAATCTCTTACGGTATAAAAGTAGATGCAGATTTACGTTGGGATATATATTAAAACAACTATCAAAATGTTTTTGAGAATTTGAATTCCTATTTAAATGAAAGTGTAGATTTAATTTTATAAGGCCAATAGTTAGCCACAACATGTCTATAAATGGAAAGCAAATAAGGTATATAACCATTATTTTACTGATTTAGTTAGACACAAAACTTGAAACTGTGCCTCTCTTAATTTATAAGCATCTATGATATTATACATGTTAGAAAGTAAAGTCCACCAAGATAACTGAGAGAGGGGGGGGGGGTGAATCGGTTATCAAATAATTTTAACTTTTATCAACTTCAACAACATTTAACCATGTAAGCAATATAATTACCAACCATAGAAAGATATTCATACACAATAACATAAGATATGTTGACTAGGGAACCTCTTGATCAAAGAGTAAACCCCAGTGGGAATGATTCCTAGAAAATATGCAATAATATGAATATTCCTTGTGAAAGGATGGACTTTGTTAGGAGTCTTATGAAATACGTTCAGTACATATGAATCCCTATTAGGAGATTTTGAATCCCTGTTAAAAGATTCTAACCTTGTTAGGAGTTATGGAAGATAGAAGGACCCACTGCCCAAATAGCTTCAATGGAAAGATCACTAAACACACCATCCAACTGACCTTAAGATTATTCAATAGAATAATATCAAATATGTTACCCCCTCACTATGCCAAATTGCACTTACTGCTACACCAAATCTCAATTTCAGATCTCTGTACTTCGCATGTCTTCCTTCACAATTTCGCTTTCACAAATTCATTGGCTCTTTTCTTCACTTCATGCATACATTCATATTCAACCATAATCAACAAAATTACAGAAAGGAAAAACATTCCTTCCTTTATACCACACTCAAGTAATTACAATTGAGTCAGCACACAATTAAAAAATAAAAGTTTCCACACACTACATCAAATTTACACAAAATTATCGGCTTCCAAATATAATAATTCTCCACTCATGCAACCTAGAAGTTTGCACTATCATCCACATCACTATCAACATGTCTCTAACTTTCATTTAACTATTCAAAACTAGATTCCATCACAATTAGGAGATATCATCCGATTTCCACAAACCACTACTCAAGAACACTACCTGAATACTGCTTCCACCAAAGTGCTCATAACTTCCATGAATAAATGAATTACTATCTACACTCTTAACTATCAACATATAACATATCAAAGAGTATATCCTCAACACCACATAGCTCCAACTACAATATCCCATGTGCGCTAATCCAAACACTGTCTGCTTCTCTGGATGTCTACAAAAGGTCACTGTGTTGACATCAATGACAATCATAGTCATGAATGCAACAAAAACTACTGCAGAATGACTGTCAAACATTCATAATTCATTCCTAATAATGCATGCACAATTTTCCACTTCATATAGATAAGGAAATGCACATAAAATAACTCCTCATTTACTTTTCTATTCTTATAAATAGAAAGATGCATCTTATTTCTCAATCTTTCAAAGAGACCAGTTTTCAATCTCAATCTTTTATATAACATTTGCATATATAAAAGACTTCTATTTCTTTTCAAACTTAATCTTCAACCTTCAAGAGCTCCAAGGAAGTCCAAAAATTGCAAAAAGCGGGGAAGAAAATGAAATGACCATGGGATGCTCACCTCCTAGCCTAGGTCTTTACAAGACCACCTCTAAGCTAGGGGAACCAAGTATAGGTAGGATCTCACACTAGAAAACAAAAAGAGCATTCAAGAACAAAAGACACACATAATAAAACTCCCATCCATGGCTTACACAATGGGTCTCATATTGACACATGAATTTGGGGTGAAGTGGACCAAAACCTTATGGAGAGAAGACCCATTCCAAAATTAAAAACAAGCATTCTCATGGCTTTACAAGAAATTTTCCAATCACACTTGGAAATCTCATACCAAAAGAAAATTAGCACAAGCCTTCACATGGATTTAAAAACACCTTCTCCACCATTTCCCAAATGCACAACAAACCCCTTATGACCCCCAAGGCATAAAGCCAAAGAAACTCCCTTATGGCCCCAAAAACAAAGAATGTAAATAGATACATGGAGCCCATACTTCCATTTTTTATCCCCTCCTCCCCGAGGAGAGACTCTACATCCATAGATTTTCCTAAAACTTTCATCCCCAAGACTACTCTTTCCTCCAAGGGTGAGTGTGGCCTTGAGACTCCCAAATCAACAACACAAAACAATGGAATGGAACACAATGCTTCACAAAAAGAAATCACATGATTTACACAAAATAAAACAAAATATTTACTAACACATCTACTAGCATGAAGAATGAACAAGCCTTACAAAACAACCAAGAACATGAGGAACTCTACAACACAAACACCATATTTCTCTCATACCAAAATAATCAACAAGAATTTCAAGTTGGAGCCAACAACCTAGGTCTTAAAATAAAAGGGAAAATGTTGAAGATGAGTTCCTTTTTCCAAGCTTCACCTCCTATCCTAGCTTCTTTAAAACTAGTCTAGTCTCTAAGTTAGAGAGTGGGTGTTCAAACTCTCCAAAATGAAGAGTCCCCTCTAAAAGGTCCTCCACACATCTTCCCACAACCCCTAGGGATAAGGTCTTCTTTATCATTGGTTGATCTTCCCTAAGCCCCCTAAATTTTTCTAAAAAATGGCCTCTTACAAAGGTTGGCCCAAAAGGTGGGCATAGAACTATTATTCTAATGGATTGTGTTCTTACCAAAGTCTAGTTTCAAAAGTTGATTTTTGGCCATCTAGGAAATCCGACTTTTAGATGGGTTTTTGGGTCAAGTATGGGTTGTCCTATGGTTAAAAATGACTCTTACCCATGGGTAAACCAAGTGGGCTAACTAAAAATGGCATAAAATCACCCCTAGGCACCTTTTCAACCCCTTAAAAACTCATGACAATTTCAAATTCGAAATACCATGATAAGACACTACCTTAAGCTCCTTAACCAAGGGATTAAAATGGGGATTCCTAAAGGGTATTATTGAAGGTTGGTGATCATCCAATCCTCAAGTGGACATGTCATGGACACATGTATACATTACAAGTGTTAAGTGACACAACATAAATAACACATCACAAGCCATGTGGCATATCAACTTGAGCATTCTCAAAAACAATTACAATAAAAAATTAAATTCAAACATTGCAAGCTCATTAAATTTACGAAATAAATACAATACAATGAGGTTTTGTATTGTTGGCATTAAGCAGAATTGCCACTAGTGACAACACTTATTTGCATTCTGAGTGCAAACCAAGCAGAACAGTGCAAACTAAGTAGAACAGTGCAAACCGAGCAAGATAGTGCAAACCGAGTAGAATAGTGCAAACTGAGCAGAATAGTGCAAATTGAGCAGAACAGTGCAAACCGAGTAGAACGGTGCAAACCGAGCAAGACAGTGCAAACCAAGCAAGATAGTGAAAACTGAACAAGATAGTGCAAACCGAGCAGGACAGTGTAAACCAAGTAACATTATGTCTACCGAGTCACCAGTATTTACCGAGTTCAAAACCTACCAAGTGGTTAGTATGAACCGTGCCTTCACTTCTACCAAGTGCATGATGATGCCGAGTAATGCAGTGGACGCTGAGTATCAGAAAGTCACCGAGTTAGTTTGCAGGAATCGTGTAACCATACTTGGGCTGACTTAGTGGCACTTATGTTTATTTGTCAAGCTGACTTTGTAATTGTAAATTGTAATTAATTATTTAGACTTCTATATAAACAATGTTGTAAAAATGTCAAGATGTATGAAATGAGTATGAATGTGAAAAAGAAAGAAAGGCAGAGATAAGCGAATTACAAAGGGCTTCAGCAGTATAAGGAACAACAAAGACAAATTCATCACAAAAGGTGATCAGTACATCAGCGAATCTCATTCAGCAATCCAGTTGCAAAGCAAGAGATCTACTGTTTCATCCTAACAGGTGAATCAGTACTAAAATCCTTTAACCAGGTAGACTTTACAATCTTTTGTGAAATCTCTTTACCGAGTACATACTTCTTTTGTAAGTTTGTAAAAATCCTCTAACAAGGTGGACCTAGCAGTCCTTATTGCTCCTAGTAGGGCAGATCATCAGAAGTGATCAATTGTAAGCCTTAACCGGCCAACTTTATTCTGCAGTACTAAAGCTTTGTGGGTTTCATCCCCACCCCAGTTTTACTTTCTTTTTGGAAGGTTTCTGGGTAACCAAATCTATGTGTCATTATTGTGAATACTTTTAAGTTTCATGCTTTCTATATGCAAAAAGGATAAAGTAAATACATCTATAATTGAAAGAAAATTTGGAGTTACTGATTCACCCGTCCCCTCTCAGTAACTTGGTTAATTCCTGAATATTTCCAATAATTGGTATCAGAGCAGTATTGGTTTTCAAGATAAAGCTTAACTAGCTTGAGCAAAGATCTAGGACAATGGAGGTATTCAAACTGAACAAGGTGATTGAAAATGAAAAGCTAGATCTGGAAATGGCCATAGCTAAACTTAAAGAAGCAAAAGAACATCTTTCCCAATCCCTAAGAAGAAGGAAGGAACTTGCAAATCAGATGAATGATCAGAATTACATTGAAGAAAAGATTGAAGATCTTTTTCCCTCAGATAGCTCAGATGAAGCAAACAATGTTGTCAAAGAACTCCTAGAAAAGAATGGGTCTTTGCAGGAAGAAGTGAGAAAATTAAAAAGAGAACAAGAGCTACACTCAACAAGATTTTGTGAGATCTTAGAACAAAGAAACAAGTTGAAAGATGAATTGGATGGAAGGAACAATGAAATCCAAAATAAAACCCTTCAGCTAGAAAACCTAATTAATCATATCTCCCATACAAATGAGGAAATTCTGAATCTAAGATCAGAAATAGAAAGCACTAGAGAAGAACTAAGATCTGAAAAGCAAATCAATCTAAGATTGATGGATGACCTAAACACCAAAAAACAAATCAATGAAGGAATGCTGAAAAGCCAAGAAGACTTGAATTAGCTGTATGAGCGAAATCTTCATAGGTAGAAAGGAAAAGTAGGACTTGGATACAAAGGAGAAGGTGAATCTTCTAAGCAAGGTACTCAAAGAAATCATAAACCTACTTGTAATCATTGTGGTAAAATAGGACATACTTCAAATAAATGTTGGAGCAATGAAAAAGTAGAATTCAATGGAAAATGCTACAACTGCAATCAGCATGATCACAAAGCAAATGAATGCAGGGAAAAACCAAGATTCAGAGGTAATTGTCACAAATGCAACAGACAAGGTCACAAGGCATCCGAGTGCAGATCCAAAACATTCAATCCAGGAGAACAAATTATAAAAGCAATGTTTGGATGGGACTACAACACCTGGTGTAGATGTCATTACTGTGGAGAATATGGACACATTGGCATGAACTGCATAAAACATCATCTAAGGAAAAGAGATACTACCGTAAGATGCTTCAAATGCACTAAACTCGGTCACATAGCCAAAAATTGCATGAATGCTAGTGAAGTTGAAGATGGAAAGAAGAATGAAGCAACTAAGGTCAGGAAACAGGTGAGACAAAAGTGGATTCCTAAATCTACCGAGCAAACCAGTCCAAGTAATGGAATGGGTGGCTTACCGACTCAAACTAAATTTCTAGGAAAGCACTGGAACTGTATTCTCATAGACCAATTTCAAGCAGTTCCAGAACTGAATTAAAAGAAAGATCTAAATCATCATACAAGATGCAATAAGATCACACGAAGGTCGGTATCAGTCTTTATCGAGCAAGGTCAGTACCAGTCTTTACCGAGCGAGGTCGGAGCAATATGAATTCTTGAGTTCACCGAGTTGCGAAGTCTTTACTGAGCAATTAATTCTTAGTGGGTGATAGTCTATCAGAATTCATACTGAGCATTAATGACAGAGTTGTAAACAAAAGGTAAGAAATCAAACTCATTCTTCAACGCGAACTTTAGCACTTTGAGAGTAGAAAATTTCAAGAGCAATCCAGCGATTCAAATACTTTTGCGAAAAGAATTTTCTGTGAGCTACCGTGGCATCATCCAGCGCTTCAGCAAAGAAAGGATCAGAAATGTTAGTCCAAGGGGAATGGAGTGCACCAAATTTCAAGCTCGTGCCCGCAATTGCAGCAGCCCTAGATCCGAACGGAGCTCAATCTCAGATTCCTCCTAAGGTACTACTTATTAATGATATTCGTAATCATTTCAATTGTGCAATTCAAGAAATGGGAAACCTAGAGCTAGATATTGTGCGTGAGGAACTGTGTGTGGATGGTATTCTAAAACCCAAGCACAAACATCTGGAAGACAAGGGATTAGTTCACATTGCACATTTACCTTGAAACTTTCAGGAGAAATGGGTTAGATACATTCTTAGCCGTGTACATGATGGCAAGATTTGGCTTGAGCAACCCATAGAGATCACTAAGAAGATGATTCATCAAATCACCGGTCTTCCCATGTTGAACAAAGCTAAAACTACCAAAACCCTAGGTCAGCCGGAACTGGAGAAGAAAACCCTAGCCGAGTGGGATAGTAGAGGCATGAAAGTAAGTAGCATTACTAATGCTGAACTGAAGTTTGGTACACACATAATTGCCCATAAAATATATAGTTCAAGTCGACAAAATAGTGTCTCCTGTGAAGCCATTGACCTAGCATACAAAGTGGTCAAGAATAACTTATCATTTGACCTTGCAGACTTATTGTTAAAATAGTTTAACAAGAACATGGAAAGCATTCAAACTTCCAAAAACAATCCATGTAAGTTTGGATCTTTACTGGTCTGTTTATTTTTCTATGTTCAAAAATTCTTCCCTTCCAAAGGAAAAGTTGTATGGAGAAAAGATGTGCCAGTTCTTCATGAGATAAATGAATACATTTCAAAAATGGGTGAAAATTTTGAGAGCGTCATGGATAGTTATTTCGAGTCTTTCAAAGAGAAAATGAATGACAGATTTTGGATTCCATAGAAGTTGGCGGAAGATTATAAGGATGACATTTGTTTCATGGTGGACTGTGACAATGTATATATTTAAGCAGCCAAACCGAGGATTGTACATGCAAAACCTCTTCCTTATGAGGTAAAAATTGATGAGACAAAGAATATCATTGAAGCCCTTCTTAATCAGCCTGTTAATCCCAAAGCTCCATATTTTGGAACATATGATGAAGCAAAGGTAAGAATTAAATTAAGCATAAAGCTTCCATAGGCGGTAAATAAAGGAAAGAAGAGGATAGCCAAAATGCAAATGCTAACCGAGGACAAAGGAGAAGACATTGAAGAAGAAAAGGAAAAGGATGAGAAAACAAAGGAACCAGAACCTGCAAAGAAGAAAGTAAAGGTATTCATCACTAAGGCACCTAAGCCTCCCACTACTGTATTTACAAGGAGAAGTGCAAGAGGTAAGGCAGACAAGGCAGACAAGGCAGACAAAGATATAATATTCAAAAGGCCTCCTCTAACCTTTCAAGTGAAGATGAAACTTTTAGAGAAGGATCAGGATCTGGAGTAAGTAATATAAAATCCTTTAAATATGAAACCAGATCAGAAATAGAATAGAAGGAAATAGAAGATGTTGTCATTGAAAAGATGGGACAGTGGAAATACTCTCCTGATGAAATAGCCCCACAGGTTCTAGCAGTTCTATTAGATCCAATAAAAATGAGATGGACCAATGCCAAGCAAATTGTAAAAGACATATTTGATCAAACCCTGAGACAGTTAATGCTGAGCTTGAAAAATGATGAAATAAAGAAGGCATTGAAGGAGAATGAAAATAAAATGACACTGAAGTTCAATACTTGTTTGATTCTGATTAACAATATTGAATCGGTTGTGAAGGCTGCAAATGCCACATGGAAGAACATATACCATCTTCACCAACCAAGTATTGAAATAGTCATAATAAAAGACATTGAAGATGACAGTGATGAACAGGAAGAAGCCATTGAGGTAGATGATACTATGAGGATAGTGGTAGAAGTCATTGCATCACTTCCTACCTCTCCAGTAAAAGTTTCTACATCTAGCCCAGAGACACCTTCAAGCATGGTTGTGACAAATTCAACATTTGTCCAATCACCTATAGCAACAACAGAAGCAACTACCATTTCTTCTACCGAGTTGTAGTCTCCTACTTCATCAAGTTTTCCAGTAGTAAGTATTCTAGTTTTTGATTCTACAAGTGTAAATACTTTAAGTTCTCTAGTAGATAGTATACCAGTCTCTATAGCCAATCCTACTATGTCTACTGTCACTACTACTAAGGCATTAAGTACAGATAAGCCTAAGGCTCAACCGAGTATAAAATTTTTGGGTAAGAATATAGTAGAGGATATAGACTTAGATGAAGAAATAGAGATTCCAACATTAGATTTTGCAAATCTATTAGCGGACCAAATGCAAAATATAGGTGAAATCCTCCAAAGGAAAGCGAAGCAAAAGAAACTTAAAGAGGAGAGAGACAAGGAATATCAAATCATTAAGGATGCTAAGGACATTTTTTCATATGCATTAGGTATTAAAGTAGACTCCTCTCAACATGTTTTGTTACAATTAGCAGAAGTAGTAAATAAATACAATGAGGATTCATCTGGGACAGAAAAGTTAGTTGAAAGAACCGAGAAGAGATTCAACAATAAAGTGCTTGAGCACATTGCTCAGCACATAGCTATTAATCAAGTAGAATTGTCTTCAGTTTTGTCAAACATTGAATCTACCTATTCGAATGTTACCTCTCTTTTGGCTAGACTGTGCAATATTGCCGAGTTCATAAAGGATGTCAAGGATAAAATGAATAAAATTGATGAGGATTTGAAGATTAGCATACAGAAGCTGCAGCTTGAACCAAGTTCAAGCTCTTCTCATCACATGAAAATCTCATACCTATCAAATATGCTGTCAGATCTACTGAAAGAAGACACAAGGATCCGGTCTACACTGCTAGACATCCAGAACATGATCCTTCCCATCATGAATATAATGTATAAGCACATTGAACATTCCAAAATGTTGATTCATGACAATCAGTTCTCAATAGCAGATCACATGATTGAACTCTCTGCAGAAGTCCAAATTGCAATCCACTCATGCAAGATTCTGCAAGAAAATTGGGACAGAACCCTGGCACTAATAATGAAGGTACATTCTATTTTTCTATCAAATTTTGGATTCTCTTTGTAAATCACTTGTATATACACCTTTGGCATTATCACCAAAAAGGGGGAGATATGTATAGAAGGAGATATGTATAGAAGAAGATTTGTATAGAAGAAAAAGTTAGGACATTGAAAGGGGGAGATAATTTATAAAGCCCTATAACAAAGACAAATTTTGAAAAATCAAATTTTGACTCAGCATGATTCATGTATATAAGTTTTGGGCAATAAGTGTTTTTGTCACTAATGCCAAAGGGGGAGATTGTTGGCATTAAGCAAAATTTCCACTAGTGACAACACTTATTTGCATTCTTAGTGCAAACCGAGAAGAACAGTGCAAACCGAGTAGAATAGTGCAAACTGAGCAGAATAGTGCAAACCAAGTAGAATAGTGCAAACCAAGCAAGACAGTGCAAACCGAGCAGAACGGTGCAAACTGAGCAGAATAGTGCAAACTGAGTAGAACAGTGCAAACCAAGCAAGACAGTGCAAACTGAGCAAGATAGTGCAAACCGAACAAGATAGTGCAAACCGAGCAGGACAGTGTAAATCGAGTAACATTATGTCTACCAAGTCACTAGTAATTTATCGAGTTCAAAACCTACCGAGTGGTTAGTATGACCGTGCCTTTCACTTCTACCGAGTGCATGATTGATGCCGAGTAATGTAGTGGATGCCGAGTATCAAAAAGTCACCGAGTTAGTTTGCAGGAACCGTGTAACCATACTTGGGCTGACTTAGTGGCACTTATGTTTATTTGTCAAGCTGACTTTTTAATTGTAAATTGTAATTAATTGTTTAGACTTGTATATAAACAATGTTGTAAAAATGTCAAGATGTATGAAATGAGTATGAATGTGAAAAAGAAAGAAAGGCAGAGATAAGTGAATTACAAAGGGCTTCAGCAGTATAAAGGAACAGCAAAGAAAAATTCATCACAGAAGGTGATCAGTACATCAGCGAATCTCATTCAGCAATCCAGTTGCAAAGCAAGAGATCTATTGTTTCATCCTAACAGGTGAATCAGTACTAAAATCCTTAACCGGTAGACTTAACAGTCTTTTGTGAAATCTCTTTACCGAGTACATACTTCTTTTGTAAGTTTGTAAAAATCCTCTAACAAGGTGGACCTAGCAGTCCTTATTGCTCCTAGTAGGGCAGATCATCAGAAGTGATCTATTGTAAGCCTTAACTGGCCAACTTTATTCTGCAGTACTAAAGCTTTGTGGGTTTCATCCCCACCCCAGTTTTACTTTCTTTTTGGAAGTTTTCTAGGTAACCAAATCTATGTGTCATTATTGTGAATACTTTTAAGTTTCATTCTTTCTATATGCAAAAAGGATAAAGTAAATACATCTATAATTGAAAGAAAATTTGGAGTTACTGATTCCACCCCTCCCCTCTCAGCAACTTGGTTAATTCCTGAATATTTCCAACATGTATTTCATTAGATGCAACCTTGGCTTGATTGGATTCACATTGGCCTATGTTTGGATCCCCGATAATAATACGATGGTCTATTTCCCTGCACACTAAATCCAACATCAGTAGTCTAAGAAATATATATCCACATCTACATGAGTCAATATATAACAACTTAAGTAATTAATTTGCACATCACATAATCAATTGCAACTCTCTTGCACATAAATTTTAACTTTTCCCATTCATGTAAAACATATATATATTTATATATAATATATATATATATATATATATATATATATATATATATATATATATATATATATATATATATATATATATATACATATATATATACATATATACATATATATACATATATTCATATATATACATATATAAATATATATATACATATATATATATACATATATATACATATATATATATACACACACACACACACACATATATATATATAGACACACACACACACACACACACACAGATATATATATATATGTTGTGTTGTGTGTGTGTGTGTGTGTGTATGTGTGTGTGTCTATATATATATATATATAATATATATGTATGTATATATATATATATATATATGTTATATATATATATGTATATATATATATATATATATGTATATATATATATGTATATATATATATATATACATATATATATACATATAGATATATATAAATATATATGTATATACATATACATATATATATATATACATATAGATATATATATAATATATATGTATATGTGTGTGTGTATATATATATATATGTATATGTGTATGTGTGTGTGTGTATATATATATATATATGTATGTGTCTGTGTATATATATATATATAATAAATATATGTATATATGTATATTTGTATATATATACATATACATATATATGTATATATGTATCTATGTATATATATACATATACATATATATATCTATATGTATATATATATATATATATATACATATATATATGTGTGTGTCTATATATATATATATATATATGTGTGTGTGTGTGTGTGTGTGTGTGTGTGTGTGTGTGTGTGTGTGTGTGTGGTGTGTGTGTGTGTGTGTGTGTGTGTACACACACACACACATGTTGGAAATTGCAATTGAAGCAATTGTTGTATTGTCATTGATGTCAATGAGGATAGGCAAGGTTGGTAACAATAGCTCCCAAGGAAAGGTTGAGTTATCTTTATACTTCAATGTGTACTTGATTATGTGGCATAATGATAAGACAATGTATTATTTATCTAAGTAAGGATGAAGACTAAACTGGTAGGCTTAACTGAGAAAAAGTGAAGAAATCCAGTTTAAGTTGAGTGATGTGAGTGTCAACCGAGCTAGTATGTAACACCACCCAATAACTAAGTGATGAAACCAAAAAAAAAAAACCAAACAAAAACATACACCACAAAGAGATAATAATTTTTTATTTATTTAACTTCCATAAATCTGATTACAAAAGTTTATAAACTATCATACGTAGTTGTCCATACAAACTCTGATTACAAATGAGTTACATCAGTACTCTTTATTGAAAAGATAAACATACAAATGCAGGAAATCTACCTAAGTTCTCCTATAAGATCTATACACTGCCCTAATGACCAACAGAATAGCCACCATCTGTTTTCCATAAATTTTAACAGCTGCCAACTATTGACCCATACTCATAGTTTTATCCATCTAGGTTCCTGTAAAAACCAATAAGAACACAACACACAAAGCAAATAGGGCTCAGCATAATTACATAAGTCATAGAACCTCCATGGTATACCTGCAATCATTAGCATCATAATGAACATATTTCATATATCATAAAACTCATTTGAACCAAAACATCATCATTTCATTTCATCAATCACACGATAAAGCAGATATAAAAGCATGATGAAGAGAAATAACTCGCAGTCAGAATTCCAGAAAGATGATGCACATATAATGAGATGTTTAAACACTGAAGAGTCATGATTCTGCACCCATGGTGTGCCCACGAGAAATCTTACAGTGCAAGGTAAACTGTACTCCCGTTAATAAACTCAACAATGCACACAGCAATCTGTCAATCCGTTTAAGTAATGTTACAGTACCTTATGCCCCCATACTCCATTCTAGATCACGCAAATCATAGAAATAGGGGAGGCCAATTATCTTTTTAAATGTAAACCCATCCCAATTAATTTTAAAGGTTATCACTTGTTCACTGAATTGGTTCTTCCAATTCAGCCATCTCATATGTGTTCATCCCCTGAAATTCTTCACAAACACATGCTAACTGAAATAACCAGAAACCATCATGCAATAGAAATCAATCTATTAAACCACATGACATAATAGTCTGGCAATGGAACAATACAAAGATATAAATCACATCCACAGTTCCATTTCATATTTCTTTTCTGTCCAGCTACAAATAGCAAAATTAAAGAATGATTCCAGCTTAAATATCTTATTCACAACTTGTTTCACATAAGATAAGTACAATTGTCACCCATTTGATAGTAAAATAGAACTATTAAACATATTCTATTCCAAATACAATAATAATAGATATAACTCAAATATATCACAGATATCTTGAACAGAATTACATTAACATCCCTTTCACAATATAAATTTAATAACACTCTGTTTTAATAAAAAAAAATAGCAATGATAATCACACAGGAGAAAATAGATATCAACTTCTTACAACTGCGAAATGCAAGTGTACTCAGTTAATATCCTATTTTTACTACCACAGATATGTATGAAATGACTTACTTCATAATGTCATTCGAGTAGTATAGAAATTTCAATTTTTTTTAACAGATGCAAAGCTATGTATTATACAAGTGACCCGATAAGTAATCACTAAAGATTATAATTCCAATTAATTGAACTAAGATTACCACACATTTCCAATTAAGCTTTCATTTTTTAAAGAAAACCAACTCACTATACACTGAGGGTTCAATATAATTTTCCATACGTAAATGTGTTTCATAAACAAGCTCGGGTTTTTTACATATTTAAGCCAAATAACAAACTAACATAAAAAGCATGAAAACTCTCCAAAGATTTCACAAATCGAACCACACAGCAGTCGACTAAAAACATGAATACAGCTTCAAGATTTCATATTCAAATGCCCTGTGAATATTCACAACCCCTATCGACATATACATACACACTCAATTTTCTTCCAAGCTAATTCTATAACAGCAAAAATCATAGACTTCCCTTAACATCTCATACTATATCTGCAACACTTTCTATCCCTATTAACATTATCAACTAGTGTACAAGAGTGACTCGAAAGTCCCATTTAAACATCGACAATAATGTCATAACATAATTTTCAGAAGAATCAAACAATTAACATAGGGGCTGGTTAAATGATACGAAACACAATCTACACCTACAGACCCTAGTAACTATCATGATACAATATATTAGCCTCTTTTATTTTTTGAAACTTCAATCATGTATTATAAATACAGGCCGACAACAGTACAAATGGAAATCTCAAACTATGTTCAGCGTTTCCCAAAACATACCATTCAAACTGAATGGTTTCAAAGTTCGGCAATAACACAGATAGTGACAATACAAAAGTATTCCTCACTTAACACGACCTAGTCCCCTGCTTAAAACATAGAAACAATCACTAAAGAAAACCCACAAACAGTAGTGTTAATTTATTAAACTAAGTTTAGTCCAAGTTTCTCGCATTCTTGCGGTTTTTTCCAAAACTGATACTAGTTCAAAATCCATGTTACACAATTTCAGAATGACAAACATAAAAACAATCCTTTATCTGGTGAATTCGAGTCCTTAAATCACATTATTTTACAACAACCCTCGAATGGGATACATTCGAATCTGCACAATACTATATATAATTTTCCCTAAATCTCTATTGCAGTAAGACCCTCAACTAAATCTTGAAAACATGCATTTATACATCAAACTAAGTTCTCCCCAAAAAAAGTATCACTACCCTACTAATATCAGAGAGTTTCGAAACCAATTAAACAACTTCCACATATTTATGTTTTCTCATCTCCTCAACATGACATTTCCATAGAAAGCATTGCATGTATTTAACAGTATAATCGATCAACAAACACAGTATAGAGGAGAATAGGGTTAGATGCTGGCCCTGACCTATTAAAAACACCCTCTGAAACAAAATCCAAGCTCCGGCCAACATAGAAACCTTCAAACCAGCCGAAAAATAGCAACTCCAAAATAGAACATGAAGAAACTATACTGCCATCAAAAATAAAGAAATGGCATCCCCATAATGGCCGCTTTCATAGCCACGAAAAGAGCCATATTAACCACCTGCATTTAACAGAGAGAGAAACCCTCATAATCTAAATTCCATCCTCCATAACCATCACAAAAATGGTGGAATGAAAACTCGAGAAGAAGATAATATCTCATTAACTGCTCTTCACAACCGTAACCAGCCTCCCACACTTGGCAAGCTGCGAGCCAAGTATGGTACCCACTCGCAATCCAAACATCACAATGCACTGAAACTCACCGTGTGCAGAGTTAACTCCCATAAAAAATATTGAATGCCACCTTACCACTATCAATCCCAAAGCTCAGAAACTTAACGAGCACACATGCCGAAACAAAACCCAACTCACAAAACCGCCAACACATCAATACATCTCCTTCTATGAATAGGGGAGATCATAATACACCAACTTTATATGTACCTAAGTGGTGAACATTCACACTTAGGTGCATATATATTTATATATGTATAAACATGTTTATACATATATAAATATGATCACCTCTATTCATATTAGAAGATATCCAAAATATGGATATAGTCCATTTAAACATGGCACACACACACACACACACACACACACACACACACACACACATATATATATATATATACGTATATATATTTATATATTTTATATATATTTGTACATATATATGTATATATATTATATATATATATATATATATATATATATATATATATATATATATATATATATATATATATATACATATCTACATATATCCAAAGAAACACTTAGAATGAAAGTTATTACTAACTGAGTACTAACTTAATAAAAGAAATACTTGATTCCATATAAACAGAACTACTCTAGTTCTGAATTCAGAGTCACATAGAAAAACATTATACGTGAAACAAATTGAGCATACATTTCATAACAGAATTACAGAATAAACATGATCAGGAAAACCACTTAAATTTGAGAACTAAACACTCGAAATGAATCCATAATGAAAATAGATTATAACATTAGGTCCTTTTGACTATAACTAACATACCCACACATACCGATCTTACAACATAAGGAACTGAATTAACGAACTTACTAACTAACAGAATATAATCAACTAACATAAAGTTTAAGTGTTCCAGTCTCAACTTAAAAACAAATAGACATCAAGAGTACTTTTGATAAAAATTGAAATGAAATGGGGTCAGGCATGACACCCTCCCCCACTAGTCCTTGACTTCCTCCTGGAAGTCAGCAAAGAGGAACGGATGTGCTACTCTCATCAGATCATAATCTTCCCATGTAGCAGAATACTCATCATTTGGATCCCATTGGACCCTTACCTACCTTATTTTTCTGCCCCTTAAATCTAGAGTTCTATCCTGAATAACCTGAACTAGTTCCCATCATAATCTGGCCATCTATTACCCTACAGATCATTCCAATTAAGAACATGTGCAATATTAGGAATATACTTACGTAGAATAGAAACATGAAAAAACATTGTGAATATGAGATAATCCCGGTGGTAGAGCTAATTTGTAGGCAACTGGTCCAATTCGCTCCAAGATTTCAAAAGGGCCCACAAACCGTGGTGCACAGTTTAGATCCTTTTCCATAACGAATAGGACTCTTCCTAGGCCTCACCCTAAGGAATACTTTGTCGCCCACCCACAAATTGATGATCAACTCTATGCTGATCTGCATACTTTTTCTGTCTGTCCTAGGCAGTAAAAAGGTGTTCTCTGATCTTCTTCACCTGTTGTTCCATTTCCAGCAACAACTCAGGTCCTCAAAGTACTCTATCATCCAAGTTATCCCAACTTAAGGGCGTTCTGCAAGGTCTTCCATACAGAGCCTAAAATGGAGCCATCCCTATAGAGCTGTGATAACCATTGTTGTAAGCAAAATTCTACAAGATGCAGATACTCTTCCCACTTGTTCTGCCTGTCATGACCGTACATTCTGAGCATGTCTTCTAGAATTTGATTGACACGTTCAGTTTGTCCATCCCGTTTCTAGATGATTGGCGGAACTAAAATTTAGTTGAGTACCTAAATCCCCGTTGCAAAGACCTCCAAAAGCAGAAGTAAATACTGGATCCCTATCTGAAATTATCTTTTTGGGAATCCCCATGCAATCTAACCACTTGTTCCATATAGATTCTGGCCACTGAAGAAGCATTGTAAGTAGACCTAATCGGAATGAAGTGAGCTACCTTAGTCAAATGGTCCACAATAACCATGATTGCATCATGACGTCTAGCAGTGAGTGGTAACCCAACAATAAAATCAATAGAAATGGTGTCCCATTTCCATTCAGGAACACTATGAGACTGAAGTAACCCCGCTGGATGTTGATGTTCAGCCTTAACCCTCTGGCATTCCAAACATCTTGCCACAAAGTCAGCTACATCCCTTTTCATTCCGGGCCAATAACAATGCCGCTTGAGGTCAGTATGCATTTTCTTAACACCTGGATGAGCTGAATATGGTGCTTTATGGGCTTCAACCATGACCAAACCACGCAAGTCTCCAATACTTGGAACATAAACACTGCCTCGATAGATTAATAGCCCCTCTGAATTGATGGAATATCCCTCAAACTGACCTTCCATCATGCTCCCACTATCAATCACGGTCTTAACTTCAGAAAACCACTGATCAGCTGATAAATTCTGCAGAATTCTCTCCTTCAAATCCACAGTTAAGATCAAGGAAAAAATCTCGTGATGCCTTCTGCTAAGAGCATCAGCTACTACATTTTCTTTTCCCTAAACATATTTTACCTCAAAATCATATTCACACAAAAATTCCATCCATCTTCGCTGCCTAGCGTTGAGGTTGGGCTGTGTGAACAAATACTGTAGACTTCTATGATCAGTATGTAACTCAAAATGATGACCGAGAAGAAAATGTCTCCACTTAGTTAAAGCGTGCATAACTGCTGCCAATTCTAAGTCATGAGTGGGATAATTAACTTCATGATTCTTGAGTTTCCTAGATTCATAGGCTATCACCCGGCCATCCTGCATCAAAACTGCTCCAATGTCATCTAATGAAGCATCCGTACACACTACAAATTCCTTCAAAGGATCAGGCACTGCCAAAATAGGAGCACTAGTCAAGCATTCCTTAAGTTTACGAAATGCCACCTCACACTCTTCCATCCAAGCAAACTTTTCCTTTTTCCTTTGCAAGGAAGTAATAGGATGAGCAATTTTAGAGAAATTGGACACAAATCTTCGATAATAGCTTGCCAAACCCATGAAACTATGGACTTCTAACACATTGGTTGGCGCTGGCCAATTTATAATAGCTTGGATCTTGGAAGGATCAACAGCTATCCCATCTCTTGAAATGATATGACCTAAGTAGCAAATCTCCCTCTTGAAGAACTCACATTTCGCTAAATTAGCAAAAAGCTTGTTCCTTCGGAGACAATCAAGAATTTGCTCTAGATGTTGCTCATGCTCTTTAACAGAGTTAGAATACACCAAAATATCATCCAAGAAAACTACAACAAATTTGTCTAGGTACTCTCTGAGTACATTATGCATCAAATTCATAAAGACTGAAGGTACATTAGTCAACCCGAATGGCACCATTGAAAATTCATAGTGTCCATATCTGGTACGGAAAGCTGTCTTATGAATATCTGACTCCTGGATTCTAAGTTGATGATATCCTGATTTAAGATCAATCTTTGAGAAGATACGAGAACCCTTGACCTGATCAAACAAGTCATAAATCCTAGGCAAAGGATACCTGTTTCGGATAGTAACTTTGTTCAACTGTCTGTAGTCAATACAAATTCTCAAAGATCCATCCTTCTTCTTGACAAAGATAACTAGTACACCCCAAGGTGATACACTAGGACGTATTAGTCCTTTACCCAAAAGCTCTTCTAACTGAATCTTAAGTTCATTCAATTCTTGCACTGTCATACGGTAGGGAGCTTTGGAAATTGGTTCAGTTCCTGGTACTAGATCAATTCAAAAATTGATTTCCCTTTTAGGGGGTGCTCTAGGAATTTCTTCCATAAACACATCTGAGAACCTCTGCAACACTGGATGATCAAGAGAGGCATCTCCTGCAATGACATCCTCCAAATCATTCACAGCGATAGCAAATAACTTGTCACCTTTTTGGGAACACCTCACTAATTGCTTGGTAGAAATAGTCCTGACTGAAATAGGTCTTTTGATTCCAATGATAATCTTGGGTGTTCCCAAGTCATCAACACATCTAACCACTTTGCTCAAACAATCGATCTCTGCTTGATGTTGTTCAAGCCAATCCATACCCAAAACTATATCATAGGATCCCAATGGAATTACCCTAAGATCCACTGAAGTATTAAAGGATTCTAACTGAACCTTGCAACCTGGAGCTATTACCCCAGCCTCTACTCGAGACTCGGAAGCTAACTCCACTTTCCATAAGATATTAGCTCTAACCACTGGAATACCACTCTGTGTAGCTAAGCTAGATGAAATAAAGGAATCTGTAGCACCAGAATCAAATAAGATGGATATCTCCTTACCTTGCATCTTACCTCTGACCTCAATGACTATGTTCTGATGCTCTGCCTGCTTCTGGTCCAAGGTTGCAAATACACGGTGGTTCCATGCTAAATCACTCACCGTAGCCTCTAACCTAGGTGGATTAACCTCTAATCTCTGTTTGACCAAACTAGGACATTGAGCCTGATAATGTCCTTGCTGCCCACAATGGAAACACATTACAGACCTCTTGAAATCCCTGCTCTGAGAAAGTGTACTACTCTGAATACTCTGCAACTGCTGAGGAGGTTTAAATTGATCAGACCCCCTATTGTTCCTGTTAGATGATGTGGGTTTGTCAAACTTTCTCTTTTTGAACTTTCCACCAGAAAAATCTAGTTTGAGGTTGCCTTGAGATTGCTTCGGACTCTTGAAATCACTCTGAATAGGTGGATTCACACTTGCTTTAGGGAACGACCCATGGTATCCTGATTTCATCTCAATAAGCTTGGCTCTCTTAGAAGCCTCCTGCATAGTCATAGGTTTAAAGGTCCTCACTTCTTCACCTATCTTGGGATTGAGCCCCCTGATGAAATGCTGTACCAATGCCTTATTGTCCTTCGTCCACCTGGAGTATTTCTTGAGTTCATAGAACCTTCATTCATAGGTCTCTACTGAAGCACCCTTCTGCAAAATATTGAAGAACTCTTCTGCACGGGCTTGCTGCCAATACTCAGACATAAACCTCTCCTTGAAACGTTCTAGGAAGAGTTCCCATGTCACCTGGGAGATATCAATTCCCAATTTATCCAACTCTTGCTCCCACCAAGTAGAAGCAAAATTCCTGAGCTGCACAGCACCTTCACATTGGTCTGGTAACGGTGCAAAATAAAACATCGCTCAATGTTCAACAACCAAGCTTCAGCTGCGGTGCCTTCTTTTGTTCCATAAAATGGTGGTCCTTTAATCTTGGATAGATCTTTAATCTGTGCCCTGACAACAGGGATCTTCCTCAATAAGAGGACCATCAACATGAACCTGAGGGCACTGGAGGATTTACTCCCCCACCTGGAATATGGTTATTAGCCTCAATATTATCCAACCGATTCAAAATTTGTTGGAGAACATTAGCATGAGGATCCCCTTGTTCATCCTGATTGACACCTTGCCCGATGGGGTCATTTCCATCCGCATCCTGGTGTCTGGGAATTCTACCATGACCCCCTACCTCTACCTCTGCCTCTGTCTCTACCGACATTAGCATCGATAGGGTTGCCGGGTCCCTGAGATCCTCTTGTATGGGGAGGCATATTAGCAACCTGAAACAAACAACTACTGTTAAAAGACTACACAACAAGAGAACTAACCCCTTAACCCGAAGTCCTAGTTAAAGAAACCTGGCTCTGATACCAAATGTAACACCACCCAATAACTAAGTGATGAAACCAAAAAAAAAAAACCAAACAAAAACAAACACCACAAGAGATAATAATTTTTTATTTATTTAACTTCCATAAATCTGATTACAAAAGTTTATAAACTATCATACGTAGTTGTCCATACAAACTCTGATTACAATGAGTTACATCAGTACTCTTTATTGAAAAGATAAACATACAAATGCAGGAAATCTACCTAAGTTCTCCTATAAGATCTATACACTGCCCTAATGACCAACAAAATAGCCACCATCTGTTTTCCATAAATTTTAACAGCTGCCAACTATTGACCCATACTCATAGTTTTATCCATCTAGGTTCCTGTAAAAACCAATAAGAACACAACACACAAAGAAAATAGGGCTCAGCATAATTACATAAGTCATAGAACCTCCATGGTATACCTGCAATCATTAGCATCATAATGAACATATTTCATATATCATAAAACTCATTTGAACCAAAACATCATCATTTCGTTTCATCAATCACATGATAAAGCAGATATAAAAGCATGACAAAGAGAAATAACTCGCAGTCAGAATTCCAGAAAGATGATGCACATATAATGAGATGTTTAAACACTGAAGAGTCATGATTGTGCACCCATGGTTGTGCCACGAGAAATCTTACAGTGCAAGGTAAACTGTACTCTCATTAATAAACTCAACAGTGCACACAGCAATCTGTCAATCCATTTAATAATGTAACAGTACCTTATGCCCCATACTCCGTTCTAGATCACGCAAATCATAGACATAGGGGAGGCCAATTATCTTTTTTAAATGTAAACCCATCCCAATTAATTTTAAAGGTTATCACTTGTTCACTGAATTGGTTCTTCCAATTCAGCCATCTCATATGTGTTCATCCCCTGAAATTCTTCACAAACACATGCTAACCTGAAATAACCAGAAACCATCATGCAATAGAAATCAATCTATTAAACCACATGACATAACAGTCTGGCAATGGAACAATACAAAGATATAAATCACATCCACAGTTCCATTTCATATTTCTTTTTTGTCCAGCTAACAAAATAGCAAAATTAAAGAATGATTCTAGCTTAAATATCTTATTCACAACTTGTTTCACATAAGATAAGTACAATTGTCACCCATTTGACAGTAAAATAGAACTATTAAACATATTCTATTCCAAATACAATAATAACAAATATAACTCAAATACATCACAGATATCTCGAACAGAATTACATTGACATCCCTTTCACAATATAAATTTAATAACACTCTGTTTTAATAAAAAAAAATAGCAATGATAATCACACAGGAGAAAATAGATATCAACTTCTTACAACTGCGAAATGCAAGTGTACTCAGTTAATATCCTATTTTTACTACCACAGATATGTATGAAATGACTTACTTCATAATGTCTGTCGAGTAGTACAGAAATTTCAATTTATTTTAACAGATGTAGAGCTATGTATTATACAAGTGACCCGATAAGTAATCACTAAAGATTAATAATTCCAATTAACTGAACTAAGATTTCCACACATTTCCAATTAAGCTTTCATTTTTTAAAGAAAACCAACTCACTATACACTGAGGGTTCAATATAATTTTCCATATGTAAATGTGTTCATAAACAGGCTTGGGTTTTTACATATTTAAGCCAAATAAAAAACTGACATAAAAACCATGAAAACTCTCCAAAGATTTCACAATCGAACCACACAGCAGTCAGCTAAAAACATAAATACAGCTTCAAGATTTCATATTCAAATGCCCTGTGAATATTCACAACCCCTATCGACATATACATACACACTCAGTTTTCTTCCAAGCTAATTCTATAACAGAAAAAATCATAGACTTCCCTTAACATCTCATACTATATCCACAACACTTTCTATCCCTATTAACATTATCAACCAGTGTACAACAGTGACTCGAAAGTCCCATTTAAACATCGACAATAATGTCATAACATAATTTTCAGAAGAATCAAACAATTAACATAGGGGCTGGTTAAATGATACGAACATAATCTACACCTACAGACCCTAGTAACTATCATGATACAATATATTAGCCTCTTTTAGTTTTCGAAACTTCAATCATGTATTATAAATACAGGCTGACAAAAGTACAAATGGAAATCTCAAACTATGTTCAGCGTTTCCCAAAACATACCGTACAAACTGAATGGTTTCAAAGTTCGGCAATAACACAGATAGTGACAATACAAAAGTATTCCTCACTTAACACGACCTAGTCCCTGCTTAAAACATAGAAACAATCACTAAAGAAAACCCACAAACAGTAGTGTTAATTTATTAAACTAAGTTTTAGTCCAAGTTTCTCGCATTCTTGCGTTTTTTCCAAAACTGATACTAGTTCAAAATCCATGTTACACAATTTCAGAATGACAAACGTAAAACAATCCTTTATCTGGTGAATTCGAGTCCCTTAAATCACATTATTTTACAACAACCCTCGAATGGGATACATTCGAATCTGCACAATACTATAATATAATTTTCCCTAAATCTCTATTGCAGTAAAACCCTCAACTAAATCTTGAAAACATGCATTTATACATCAAACTAAGTTTCCTCCAAAAAAAGTATCACTACCTACTGATGTCAGAGAGTTCGAAACCAATTAAACAAAATTCCACATATTTATGTTTTCTCATTCCTCAACACGACATTTCCACAGAAAGCATTGCATGTATTTAACAGTATAATCGATCAACAAACATAGTACAGAGGAGAATAGGGTTAGATGCTGGCCCTGACCTGTTAAAACACCCTCTAAAACAAAATCCAAGCCTCAGCCAACACAGAAACCTTCAAACCAGCCGAAAATAGCAACTCCAAAATAGAACATGAAGAAACTATACTGCCATCAAAATAAAGAAATGGCATCCCAATAATGGCCGCTTTCACAGCCACGAAAATAGCCATATTAACCACTGCATTTAACAGAGAGAGAAAGCCTCACAACCTGAATTCCATCCTCCATAACCATCACAAAAAATGGTGGAATGAAAACTCAAGAAGAAGATAATATCTCATTAACTGCTCTTCACAACTGTAACCGGCCTCCCACACTTGGCAAGCTGCGAGCCAAGTATGGTACCCACTCGCAATCCAACATCACAATGCACTGAACTCACGTGTGCAGAGTTAACTCCCATAACAAATATCGAATGCCACCTTACCACTATCAATCCCAAAGCTCGGCAACTTAACGAGCACACATGCCAAAACAAAACCCAACTCACAAAACCGCCAACACATCAATACATCTCCTTCTATGAATAGGGGAGATCATAATATGCCAACTTTATATGTACCTAAGTGCCAACTTTATATATATGTACATATACATATATATATACATATATATGTACAAATATATTATATATATATATATATATATATATATATATATATATATATATATAATATATATATATATATATATATATATATATATATGTACATATACATATATATATACATATATATGTACAAATATATATATACATATATATATATATATATATATATATATATATATATGTATATATATATATATATATGTATATATATATATATATATGTATATATATAATATATATATGTATATATATATGTATATATATATGTATATGTACATATATAATATATATATATATATATATATATATATATATATATATATATATATATATATATATTATATATATATATATATATATATATATATATATATATATATATATATATATATATATATATATATATATATATGTATATACATATCTACATATATCCAAAGAAACACTTAGAATGAAAGTTATTACTAACTGAGTACTAACTTAATAAAAGAAATACTTGATTCCATATAAACAGAACTACTCTAGTTCTGAATTCAGAGTCACATAGAAAAACATTATACGTGAAACAAATTGAGCATACATTTCATAACAGAATTATAGAATAAACATGGTCAGAAAACCACTTAAATCTGAGAACTAAACACTCGAAATGAATCCATAATGAAAACAGATTATAACATTAGGTCTTTTGACTGTAACTAACATACCCACACATACCGATCTTACAACATAAGGAACTGAATTAACGAACTTACTAACTAACAGAATATAATCAACTAACATAAAGTTTAAGTTTTCCAGTCTCAACTTAAAAACAAATAAGACATCAAGAGTACTTCTGATAAAAACTGAATGAAATAGGGTCAGGCATGACATAGTATATGCCAAGTAAATTCAGTGTTGATCAAACATTAGGTTAATTATCGAGGAAGATAGTATTAGGCTGAGGAAACAGTTTTTGAGGTGACTGAGCTTTTTAATGAAGATCAAGGAGTTGAACACTATATTGACTGAGCGTTAATAATTTACATTTGAGGAAGAATTCAGATTCCTAGCTGACATAGTTAAATTCTTGGATTATGTAAAACTTGTTGACATTATTTATTGATTGTATGAAATCATTTAATGTATTGTAAAATATTTTATTGTAAATCTATTAAGATATTTGAGATATTTCTAGAAGGATAGCTAAAGAACATAAAGTTGGAAATATTGAATGAATCTAACCTAACCCTAAGATCTACAAAGGAGATTAAGTGGCAAAAGATGTATTGACCTAATTGAGGAAGTATTAAGGGAACCTAAGCATGAGGTTGAGAAAAAGAGAGGATGATGGAAGTATTGTTGATGTTATTGATTGTACAAGCAGAAAATGCTGAAGGAGAAGTGTTGTGATTGCTTGAAGGGATTTCTGAGAAGATCAGTGATGGAGATGGTAAAGGTTCACAATTATTAAGCCAGCATATGTGTACAGAATTGGATCTGATGTTTTCAAAGTGAGTTGTATATTTTTCAAATCAATACTACCGTTACTTTCTAACCATTGTATGAGTCAAAATCCTTTTAACAGAGGTTGACCTAATAGTCATTTTTATAAAATCCTTTGAACAAGGTTTCATTCTAATGGAATGTATGTAAGTCCTATAACAAGGCACACTTTTAATAGAGTGGTTTAAATCCTTTAATCGAGTCACACATGATAGTGTTTTTATAACCTTTGATAGGGTTGGATTTTCACAAAGCTCACTTCAGAAGACTAAAAATAATAGTAAAAATGTTACAAAGTGGTTTTTTCCCAAATTGGGTTTCCACTATAAATCTTGGTGTTAATTCTTGTGTGAATGTTTTGGTTTGAACATTTATGTGTTTTACAAGTTAGATACTATTGGATAGTGGACTGCACTATTATATGTTTCTGTTATGCAATCAGTAATGACCGAGTAACTATTGGTTATTGGATCTGATTTTTTGAAGAATTTTAAAGTTTGTTTTATAAATTTGGACCTAAGAAAAACTAATTCACCCCCCCTCTCTATTGTTCTAAATCATATTAACAATTTGTATTAGAGGTGTTGTGCTTATAGAGAACAAGTCTAAAGGTACTTGAAGTAAATGATCAGGATGTATAAGGAGGTACCAAAGCTCAATAAGGAGAACTTCCCTGCATGGCAAAGTTTGATGAAGTTGCATCTAGCTAGTATTGGTGATTCTACAAAGTATTATATTGAGAATGATTATGTCACACCTGTTACCCTAATTTTCATATTCATGAAAATTTGGCTATTTCCATCCCAAGCTCTCTGTTTTAAACCCTGCCGAACATCCCTGAAAGTTTCATGTTTTATGATCATTTTCCCAACCTCTGCAAATTGTTTCATCCCCTAGTCTGTAGGTTTAAAATTCAAAAGGTAGCTATTATATGCCAACCATTAAAAAAAACCCTAAGCCCTATTATAATCATTCATTACCTTTTCCAATCCACTTAAATCTTTTATAAAGCATGTGCGCATTCCTCTCCCAGAATTGGTGATTTGGAAAGTTGTCAGAGTGACCTGTGCACGGTAGAAAAGGTGGTATGCCCACTTGTCAGCTTATTTCTCAGTGGGTCTGGGTATCCTAGGTGAGGTGATGGTTGACAAAGATCTACAGTGGTCATATGTTCACATGGAATCTTCTGAGGCCATGTGGATCATGCGCCCACCGTCTGATGGGAACCCAAGATTCTCTGTGGGACCGTGGTGCCAGGTGAGTTGATGTGGTTGTTTTTCATTGGCTGCTAAGTGCTAAAGAGGTTTCAAGTGGGTCTATTTGTCAGGGGGTCCCAATTTACTAAAGATCTAATAGTCATCATATGATCACATGGAATATTCTTGGCCCATGCGATCATGCACCCGCCATAGGATCATAATCTTATTTGTAGTGGGTCCATTTTCAGAGGAGGTCGAGGTGTTTGCTAATGAGGTAGTCGAGAGCAAATGGCATGATGACAGGTGGAAATCCATGAGTGGTCCTGAGGTCTTTTAGCTTATAGGGTGAGTTAAAAATGTGGATGAATCTCATGGTTGTTGCTATACCACTAAAGGAAGATGCATGATATTTAAAGGCAGCAACATAATGACAATCGTCTGATGCAAGGTCCAGGTCCTTTTGACTTCTGAGTTTGGTCTTTTCTAACGTGCTCATTTTTCATTGGGCATTGCTGACGACATCATCATTGACCTTTCAGGGGTTTCACAATTATTTCAAGGATGATCTGAGCCATTCATCTACTGGGAAACATTGAACATCAATAGTCATGTTTTAAGATTGGACCTGTTAACCATTGGTATTTAAATGTAAATATCTCTACAGGGGTTTTTTGCCAATGTTTGATCCAGCGAGCCAAATCCAATGGCGGGGTAGCTAAAAATTTATGTCTACAGGACATTTGTAGTTGGGAAGATGATGATAAAGGTCTGGATGGCCATTGTGGGTCATTTCTTGTTTCTCAAGTACCATGTTATTGATTTCATGCTAAGTTGTAGGAAAGTTGGCGAAGTCAAGGTTGCTTGTCCATAAGTTGATTTCATTATAGGGATGGGCACTCAAAGAAATATCTGATCAGCTATGATTTTGTAGAGTTGTATTTATGATAAGAGTTGATAGGTCTAGGGTTTTGTTTTCTATTGCAAATCTTGTAACCCTAGTTAGGTTTTGACTCTTGCCTGCGTGCAAGAGGGGATGTATATATTGTATTTTGGGAGCTTTTGAGCTAGGAATTGACTTTTTTTGTAAAAAGAAGAGTTCACAATTGTAGAAGAAAATTCACCTTTTCTTAAGGGTCATCTGTGGTATCATTTCTACCCTCTGGCTTATACAGTTGTAAAATACCCATTGATAATATAGACATTACAGAGGTATTTTGTGACAATTCTTCATGTCCATATGCTTCCTTGTTTGGATTATCTCTTATTGGATTAAAGTATATGATGCTTTCAGTGATATCTTAGGGTTCCTAATCCCTCTCTCTTTCTGCAACTATTGTGTGTTATTATGGATGATTGGATGTGAATGCTTTGTGGGTATACTTCAACCCCCTAACAATCTTGTCTCATTCCTATGCTGAGTTGTAGAAGTGAATGTTTGTTTGCAGGTCATAAATTGAGTCTAAATACTTAGTAATGCTATTGTTTGTGAAATCATCTCTTTCCCTAAGTAGCCTCTTTCTATTACGAACCCTTCTATGAAATACTTATGCAAGCCTATTCAATGAGTTGTGATCTCCTAGACCTAAGTTGTTCATCAAAATTCACCCTCTATACTAAGATCCAAACCCTAATTTTGGTGTATCACCTTGTAGGTAGTTTTCTTTCAAGTCATTTCCCTTTCAAGCATTCCTTCTATCCCTTTTCCCCTCAAGTTTTAATTTTCCTGTCAAGAAGCAAATTAAGGTGATTATCCAAGAGGAACCAGCCTAGAACCTAGAGGTCTCATCTTAGTTAGCATAGGTCCCACAACCTAGAGATGATTCCCATGTTATACTAAGTTATCAAGACCAAGAGAGCTTAAAAAAAGGCACAAACTTGGTGTATAACAATTTTGGCATGCCCGGTGGGATAGATAAAGAGGTTCATTGTTTGATGTTATGCTATCTCTGATATACAAATTGCATAATATAGTCTTTTAGAAGTTGTTCTATCAAGTATATCTAGCAATTCCACTGATTTCATAGATTTAGGCTAAATTTGTTCAAAGTTTATGAGAAAGATTGAGACTAGAAGCTCAAAGCCTATAGAATTTTTAGAGTTGCCCTCAAAAAGAAGCTACAAAGGTAGGTCAACTTAAAGAACATCCCTTGCAAGTAGAGTTCAGTCTACACCACCTGATACTTTAGAAAGGAGACCTTTTCCCTTTCATTATAGAAGAAGAGGAAGGTCTCTGACCAGAGATCTAGAAGAAGATTCAAATCTAGCAACAAATATAGCTCACATGGTTGTTAATCTTCAAGTTACAACTCCTATAATGGCTAGACAATATGCTTTTAAACCTTTCAACTAGGGAAGTCATTTAACTTTTTCTGTACATCATGATGTACCCTTGGTGGCATTGAAGAGATTTCCTAATTTCATAGGTGAAGGGCAGATAACTACTTTTGAACACATAAGAGATGTGACCACCATCTGCAGCATACACAGCATAACTCAAGAAGATGTGGCCACAAAATTATTAGCAGCCTCTCTCAAGGGTAAGGCTCTTGAATGGTTTAGAACTCTAGTATTTGGTTCTATCAATTCTTGGTATGCATTAGGGGATGCATTAAGTAAGCATTTTGAGGATAAATTAGATAACTTGTCTCTGTTAGAGTAGTTGACAACCATTAAGAGAGACCCTAAAAAACAAATGATAGATTACAATAGTAGATTCCTCAAAACATGGAATAGAATTCTAGTCTCTGTAAGGCCATCAGCTGACCATGCCTTTCTATACTATTTGCAAAGCCTGAATGATCAAATTTCTATCATGATCCAATCTATGGGTGGTACTTCTTTACCCCAGGCTTTTGACATAGTTGTCAGGGCTGAAAACTATTTAATCCAAGTAGGCATGATACAAAGAAGGCCTCCTATGCCCATTTCCCCTAACCTTCAACCCATTGCACCTACACAAGTACCCCCATTTACCCCTATTCCCACCATATTAGCACCTTAGGCTAGTACTAGTGGTCAAGAGCTAACAAAAAATTTCTCTGAAGAGCTGCAAGAGATAAAAAAATAGTCAAGAAAGAAGTAAGCAAGAGATGATAAACTTGTTGCAGAACTTGACTAAAGAGGTTACAAATTTGAAGAAACAAGGTCAAGGAATCAGACCACCCTTTCAGAATCAAGGACAACCTTATCAACAAAATAGGCCACCATACCAAGGAGGCTATCAAGGACAAAGGAAAATTTTTAATCAAAGACCATTCCAACCATAAAACCCTGCACCTCTTAATTCTGGAAATCCAGTGAGGGACATGGTTCCTAGTCAAAATAATTTGGCTATGGAAAATGAATGGTGTTTTCCTTGTAATCAGCCTCACAATCAGGCCATGTGTTCAAATGGATGGATGAACCAAGATCTAATGGTTCAAAATGCCTCACAAGCTCAACCAAAGGCTTCATCCAGTGGATCAATTCCTCAACAAGAACCACAAGGAAATGAGACTGCTCTTTTCAATTGGGAGAAACTAGACTTCAATGGAGTCAATGATGAACCTACTTTTATTGCCTATACAAGAGAAAAAAGGAGAGCTCAAGACATGGAAAGAGTAGACTATGGTAATAAATCTACTACATCTACAAAACCAGTGCAACCAGCTAATCCCATCACTCCTAAGGAGGTTCCTGTCACTACAAGCAAAGAAGGCCAAATTCCAAAAGAAGCGGAGCCCATCATAGTGAAAGCACAAAAAAAAGTACATGTTGTGACACCTTTCAACATTGTTGATAGCATGAAGAAGGTGAATGTCACCATGTCTATGTGGGACTCTCTGGCTATTCTAGGGAAACTTGAGATTTTAAAGAGAGCCATGACCGAGGCAACAACTCCTCAACCTGCAAAAGAGGCTGCAAAGCTAGTGTTGGTTAACACTGATCAATAAAAGGAGGTTCCAAGTAGCAATTCCAAGGCCAATACCATGCAAGGTAGGAATTCAAAGCCTCATCCCTTTTATGTATCCTTAATTACTGGAAAATCTTTAGTACATAATTGTATGGTAGATAGTGGAGCTACTAGCACTGTAATGCCCAAGAAAGTAGCTGACCAATTAGGACTTAAATATGAGCCCTTCCAAAAGAAGGTTACACAACTTGATGGGTCCTCAGTCAATAGTATGGGTGTGGCTAAGGATACTAGTCTAATCCTTCATGCTAGTCCTAATTTTTCCATCCTCGATATATATATCATAGATCTCCCTGCACTATTTTCCATATGTTTGTTAAGGGAATTTATAGCTAAGATAGGAGGATATCTATCTTCTAATTGGTCTCACATGTTATTTCACACAAGATATGGCACCAAGGTTACCATTAAGTCTGAACCATTGGCAGCACACCATATAGAACCATATGTGTCCAATACCATCAATGTAAACTACCCTATATTTGACAGCTATGACTTCCGAACCATTGAAGAAGAAGACACTAAGATAGAGAATATCCCTGATATTCTTCTAGATGAAAGAGCTTCAGAGGCCCAAGAAAATCTTGTTTGGGATTTTGGTTTGGGAAGTTATTTAATACAAGAGAGTGGATCTATAGAACCAAACCTCCTCAAACAAGACATTCATTTAGAGGATCAGAGTAATTAGGTTTGGGAGCTATTTTTTGATGGGGCTAGAAGCAGACATGGTTCTAGTGGTGGTACTATGTTAGTGTCCCCAAAAGGAGAAAGGTATTATACTACCTTTAGATTCAGTTTCTCATGCACTAGCAACACTGCAGAATATGAAAGCCTAGTCAATGGACTAGAATGGGCTAGACAAAGAGGGCTTAAGGCCTTAAAAGTTTATGGTGACAGTGAATTAGTTGTCAACCAAGTAAGAGGGATAAGTGCAACCAAGAATGACACCATGAAAGCATACAAACATAGAGTTTTGGATGTAATTGAATATTTTTGTCCTTTCAATATTGTTGCTATCCTTAGGAAGCTAAATCAAAATGTAGATAAATTAGCTGCTGTTGGATCTCAATATGATATTCCCAATAGCATTTCAAAAGAAATAGATCAACAACATATCAAAGTGATTGTCAGACCCTCTATTCTTGATAATGATGTCAATTGGTAGGTGTTTGACAATGATGAACAAATTTTGCAATTCTTGTTTGAAGAAGATGTCTTTTCAGAGCATAACCAAGATACGTTATCATAGAACTATGGTGATCAAGTGATACAACTTAAGTCCAATAAAATTCCTAGAGGTCTTGTCACCTTAGAGATAGTCTTTAACAAGGATGATGAAGTTAAAAAAAACAAAGCTGGCCTGGTAGTCCAACAAGAACATTGTGTTGAATTAGAGTTGCAACTAGGTAAGAGCTTACAATTCAGAAAAGTAAATGCTGAATTGGAAAAGAAAGCTTACACTTAGTTATTCAAATAATTCAGTGATGTTTTTGCATGGCAATATGAAGACCTCAAAGGTTTTGATCTAGCCCTTGCTCAATACACTATTCAATTAGAGCCTAATGCCAAACTAGTGAAGCAAATAAAAAGGCCCATTAATCCCAAGCTTGAACCACTTATGCATAAAGAAGTGCTCAAATTGATATAAAGTGGTATCATCTACCCTATTAAGCATACTAGTTAGGTTTCCAACCTTTTTCCTGTCAGGAAGAAGAATGGGGAGTTGAGGTTATGTGTTGACTTTAGGGATCTTAACAGGGCCTCATTAAAAGACCGCCATCCATTACCCTCAATGGAACAAATCCTACAATGTGTCTCTAGATCTGAGAGATTTTCATTATTGGATGGCTATTCAGGATACAATCAGATCCTAGTAAATGAAGAGGATCAATACAAGACTACATTTACAACCAAGTGAGAAACCATGGCATATCAAAAGATGCCATTTGGTTTGTGAAATGCAGGTGGTACATTTCAAAAGGTAATGGATATGGCCTTTAAAAGCCTCATGTACAAGTTTGTACTGGTCTACTTAGATGACATAACTATCTATTCTAAACATGTAGCAGACCACATCAAACATTTGAGGCAGATCTTTGAAAGATGTAGAGAATTTGGGATATCTCTTAATCCCAAGAAGTGTGTGTTTGTAGTTCATGAAGGGAAATTGTTTGGATATGTAGTATCTAAAGAAGGGATTATAGTAGATCCTAAGAGAATTGTAGCCATCCTAGAATTACCATTGCCACATCATAAGAAAAGTCTCCAATCTTTCATAGGAAAGATTAATTTTGTTAGGCATTTCTTTCCTAATATTGCAGATTTATTGAAGCCTTTGATAGCCATGCTAAAGAAGAGTTCAACTTTCAATTGGACTAAAGAAGGAAAAGCCAATTTCTAGGCTATCAAAGAGGCCTTAACAGAAGTTCTAGCTCTCCTGAACCCAAATTTCAGTAAGGAATTTATCATTTATGCTTATGGAGGACATGATGCTATATCTGCAATGTTGACTCAAGAAAATTCAGATGGTTTGGAGTATCCTATTTCTTTTTTCAGAAAAGGTTTAGAAGAGTATGAACAGAGGTACTCTTTTGTAGAAAGACATGTACTTGTTGTGGTAAAGAGCCTTAAAAATTTTAGATACCTATTGAACCATAGCAAGGTACACTTGAAGGTTACTCATCTGACCGTCAAAGAATTTTTTCTTTCCAAAGACCTAAATAAGAAAAGAGCTGGCTGGATTACTAAGGTAATGGAATATGATATTGATATCCAAACCACCAAGCTAGTTAGAGGTAGAGGTCTTTGTGAGCATTTGGCAAGGTATGAGAATTCAAAGAAATCAGAGCAAATGGATGCATAAAGGGTTGTGCATTCTACAGAAGGACATGCTGAGGCATCAAGTTGGTTGCCTAACATGGTTCATTATTTGAAGATAGGACAATGTCCTACAGATTTGGATTTAGAAAAAAGAAGATACTATAGATTGCAATATGTTCCTTTTGTGCTAATAGATGATGTTCTTTTTAGAAAGGATCACAATGGTGTCTTGTTAAGATGCATTTATTTAGAAAAGATAGCTGATGTCCTATTTGAGTTTCATGATGGACCTTTTGGAGGTCATTTCTCTCCTAGGACTACTACTTTTAAAATCATGAGGGCTGGATACTATTGGCAATCTATCTTTAAGGATAGCCATGATTATGTGAGAAAATGCATCAAATGTGCTATGTTTGCAGGAAAAGAAAGGCTTACAGCCTTGCCCCTATAGCTAGTCAGAATGGAGCAACCTTTCATGAAATGGGGCATAGACTTCATTGGTATAATCAATCCTCCATTTAGTGTAGGACACAAGTGGATAATCCCCGCAACTAATTATTTCACTAGGTGGACAGAAGCAGTTGCATTGAAAGAATCAAATGAGAGTGTTGTATTAAGTTTTTATGATGATATAATTCACAGGTTTGGCACTCTAGACTCCATAATATCAGATAATGCATTGGCATTTACAGGCCTTAAAGTCTTAGAATGGGCAATCAGAAATGGCATTTATCTGAATACAAGTTCAAATTATTACCCGTGGGAAATGGCTTAGCAGAATCAACAAATAAGAACTTGATTAGGATAATCAAGGAGACTCTGCAAGACAATCAGAGAGACTGGCATACTAAGTTGAAGTCTTCCTTATGGCTAGACAGGATTACCCCAAAGAAAATCATTGGGAATTCTCCTTATGTGTTAGTCTATGGTAGGGAGGCTAAGTTATCCATTTCAACTGAATTACTAGCTTTGGACTTGGCCATTCAATATGCCCTGTTTGAAGAAGGAGACCCCTTGCAAATCTAGTATGCTCAGTTGATGGAGTTGGAATAACTCAGAGAAAAATCCATGACATAAATGGAGTTCCATCAGATTCAGACTAAGAAGAGCTTTGATAAAAGAGCCAGGGTCAAAAATTTCAATGTTGGAGATGTAGTTCTCAAATGGGATGAATTCAGAGCTAGACCTAGTAGACATATGGAATTTGAATCATTTTGGGGCGGACCATTTGTTATAATAGAGTGCAAGGGATCTAATACTTTTTAGCTATCAACTCTTGAAGGAGATGCCTTGCCAATCTTAGTGAATGGATTCCACTTGAAGCCCTACTTTGAGGTTGATCCCTCTCTGTAAATTCTCTGTAAATATGTTTTTGTGCTTTCTTTCCCTATTTTCCTAGGTTAGTTTCTTGCTTTCCATGAAGTGCTCGTGCACAAGTTTTTCCTTCTAGTTCCAGTTTTGTCTCTCTATCAAGGTTTTGTGTTCAAGATTGACTCCATGCCCAATGGGTTATGTCAAGGCCACTGATCAATGTCTAGCAGGCTGACATCTAGCAGAAATTGCAAAAATATTACCCTAATTTTCATATCCATGCAAATTTGGCTATTTCCATCCCAAGGTCTCTGTTTTAACCCTGAAAAGCATCCCTAAAAGTTTCATGGTTTTATGATCATTTTCCTGGCCTCTGCAAATTGTTTCATCAACTGGTCTGCAGGTTTAAAATTCAAAAGGTAGTCGTTATATGCCAAACCTTCAAAAAAACCCTAAGCCCTATTATAATCCTTCATTACCTTTTTTGGGCCACTTAAATCTTTTATAACGCATGTGCACATTTCTCTCCTGGAATTGGTGATTTGGAAGGTTGTTAGAGTGACCTATGTGTGGTGGAAAAGGTGGTATTCCTACTTGTCAGCTTATTTCTCAGTGGGTTTGGGTATCCTAGGTGAGGTGGCAGTTGAAAAAGATCTACAATGGTCGTATGTTTTCATGGAATCTTTTGAGGCCATGTGATCATGTGCCCATCGTTTGATGCAAACCCAAGATTCTCTATGGGACCGTGGTGCTAGGTGAGCTGATGTGGTTTTTTTTTATTGGCTGCTAAGTGCTGACAAGGTTTCAAGTGGGTCCATTTGTCAGGGGGTCCCAGTTTACTGAAGATCTAACAGTCATCATATGATTGCATGGAATATTCTTGGCCCATGTGATCATGCATCCACTGTTGGATTAGAATCTTGTTTGCAGTGGGTCCATTGTCAGAGGAGGTCAAGGTGTTTGCTAATGAGGCAGTCGAGAGAAAATGTCATGATGACAGGTGGAAATCTGTCAGTGGGCTCGAGGTCTTTTATCTTACAGGGTGGGTTAAAATGTAGATGAATCTCATGGTTGTCGCTATACTACTGAAGGAAGATGCATGATATTTAAAGGTAGCAGCATAATGACAACTGTCCAATGCAGGGCCCAGGTCCTTTTGACTTCTAAGGTGTTGGTCTTTTTTGACATGCTCATTTTTCATTGGGGGCTACTGATGACATGGTCATTGACCTTTCAGGGGTTTCACGACTATTTCAAGGATGATTTGAGCTGTTCATCTACTAGGAAACATTGGACATCAATGGTCATGTTTTAAGATTGGACCTGTTAATTGTTGGTATTTAAATTTAAATATCTCTGCAAGGGTTTTTTGCCAGTGTTTGATCCAGTGATCCAAATACAATGGCAGGGTAGCTAAAAATTTGTCTATAGGACATTTGCAGTTTGGAAGATGATGATAAAGGTCTAGATAGCCATCGTGGGTCATTTCTTGTTTCTTAGGTACCATGTTATTGATTTCACCCTGAGTTGCAGGAAAGTTGGTGAAGTCAAGGTTGCTTGTCCACAGGTCGATTTTAGTACAAGGATGGGCACTCAAAGAAAAATCTGATTGGCTATAATTTTGTAGAGTTGTATTTATGATCAGAGTTGATAGGTCTAGGGTTTTGTTTTCTATTGCAAATCTTGTAACCCTAGTTAGGCTTTGACTCTTGCCTGGGTGGAAGAGGGGATGTATATATTGTATTTTGGGAGCTTTTGAGCTAGGAATTGACTTTTTTTTGTAAAGAGAAGAGTTCACAATTGTAGAAGAAAATTCATCTTTTCTTAAGGGTCATCTTCGGTATCATTTCTACCCTCTGGCTTATATAGTTTTAAAATTCCCATTGATAATACAGACATTGCAGAGGTATTTTGTGACAATTCTTCATATCCCTATGCTTCCTTGTTTGGATTATCTCTTATTAGATTATATTATTTGATTCTTTTAGTGATATCTTAGGGTTCCTGATCCCTCTCTCTTTCTACAACTATTGTGTTTTATTATGGATGATTGGATGTGAATGCTTTGTGGGTATACTTCAACCCCCTAACAATCTTGTCTCATTCCTATGCCGAGTTGTAGAAGTGAATGTTTATTTGCAGGTCATAAATTGAGTCTAAATCCTTAGTAATGCTATTGTTTGTGAAATCATCTCTTTCCCTGAATAGCCTCTTTCTATTACAGACCCTTCTATGAAATACTTATGCAAGCCTATTCAGTGAGTTATGATCTTCTAGACCTAAGTTGTTCATCAAAATTCACCCTCTATACTAAGATCCAAACCCTAATTTCGGTGTATCACCTAGTAGGTAGTTTACTTTAAAGTCATTTCCCTTTCAAGAATTCCTTCTATCCCTTTTGCCCTCAAGTTTTACTTTTCCTATCAAGAAGCAAATTAAGGTGATTATCCAAGAGGAGCCACCCTAGAACCTGGAGGTCTCATCTCAGTTAGCATAGGTCCCACAACCTGGAGATGATTCCCATATTTTACTAAGTTATGAAGACCAAGAAAGATTGAAACAAAGATGCAAACTTAGTGTATAACAACACCTATTGGACCTTTGACTATCAAGGAGATGAGAGCCAAACAAGTGCACAACCAAGCAATGTTGGAGATTGCATCTCCCCTAATTTATGTAGAATTTGAAGACATCAAAGACTACACTAATGAAAAGAAAATGTGGGACACTCTTGGAAACATCTATGGTGATGACATAAATGTACTAAGAGCAAAAGTTGAGATCCTAAGAGGTAAATTTGATAAAATGAGAATACAAGAAGGTGAGAACATTGCACAATATTGTGGTAGAATAAAAGAGGTTCTAAATGTCATTAGAGGATAAAATGGAACTATTGATGATGAAACTATAATTGGAAAAGTACTAAGAACTCTACATTCTATCTATGCCATCAAAATTTTAGCAATTTAGGAATCTAGATGTAACCCTAACAATGGTCTTACTTTAGAAAGTTTGGTTGGTAAGTTTACTATTTTTGAACTTTCTAACTATGATAACTCCACTGTTGGTACTGTTGAATCTTCTTTTAAGTATCGAATGGTTATGAGAAAGTTAAAGAAGGAAAAGGAAAGATGCGTCAGTGAAAGTGAAAGAAAAAGTGAAAGTGACACATCTGATGAAGAACTTGAGGATCTAGAAGCTCTTATAGCTAAAAGACTGAAAAGGGGAAAAGGAAAGTACAAAGGTAAACTCCCTATTATATGTTTCTCATGTAATAAAGTTTATCATATAGCTTCTAGATGTCCTGATAGGGATGATAACAATGAAGAAAGATACAGCAAGCATAAAGACAAAAGAGAAGATAGAAGTTACATAAGATACAAGGACTACAAAGGAAAAGGTAAGAAATCCTGCTATATTGCCAAAGAAGAGACTGGCACTGATAATGATGATTTTCAAATTGAGATTATCTATGTTGCAATGAAGGATGTGTTTGATGAGGATTAGAAAACTAGATTAATTTCTTATGTGAACAAAAAAGATAAATGGATTATTGATAGTGGTTGTTCACATCGCATTGTTGGTTCATTTTCCTATCAATGCAAAATCTTTTGAAAATGGCCCATTTCCTTGCAAGTTTTCTTGAAGTGTACTACCCTATGTTCTTCATTGTGTCACCTTGCTCTAGTTCAAAACACATGTGCTGAATCTCAAACCCAGGGAGTTATTAAAGTTTTAAGGTCTGCAGAAAACAATTTCAAGAATCTGCCATAGTGTTGAAAACCCACAGTGTTTTTGAAAATCCATGATGTTTTCAGTCTGTGTGAAAACCTTCATTGTTTTTGACCTTGTGCTTCCTATTTTTTCACACTTGTCTTCTAGCATCGAAAACTCTATGTTTTTTCAATCTTTCCCTGTGTTGATAACTTTGTGTGTTTTCGACCTCGGTCTTAACTGGGCAAGTGCGATCATTGGTGGGTCCTAGTTCTTCCCATTGCCCAGTGTGGTTAAAGTTTGGACAAGATCAGTGGTTGTCATATGTTCACATGGTAAGGATGCATGATGTTTATCCTTCATGCTTTTGCGACAGCCGTTCGATTTTCTTGTATGAGCGTGAAGTGGGTCCAAGTCTACAGGCTCTTCTTGATTGGTTGTCATATGGCTGCATGTCAGACTTTTTTGACATGCGATCATGCGACCACTTGCCACCTATCTATGTGGGTCCTAGTTCTTAGTGATGTTCACCTACCTGGTGGTTAAGTTTTTCTTTCCATGATCTGGCGACTCGCAGTTATCTCTTGGTCGCTGTTTCTTGGTGGTTAGGCCCTTAACATCTGGTGACCTGGCTAGTGGTTTACTTTGCCTTAGTCATGTAATCGCGTAATGGTGGGCCCAGGTCTTCATTATTTTAAAGGTAAAGCTTCTTTGGCGATGGTCCTATTGGTGGTTATGTGGTGGCATATGGTTGGCTATCGCATGATCGCATGTTAGATTTTTCTGACATGCGATCATGTGGTCGGTTGACATGTGTCCCTGGGGCCTGATGGTAGGTGGTAACATGGTGGTGGTAGTGATGAGCTGGTGGTTAGTCACATGTTTGCATAGCCTTTTTCAAGGCTATGCGATCATGCAACTAACACTTTATGTTAGTAGCGATGGTGGTTATGCGGCAAGGTAAAGGTCTACGGGTTGTCACATGTTTGCATAGCCCGTTTCCTAGGTATGTGATCATGCAACAACTATTATGATGGCCCTGTTGTAGAGTTAAGGTGGGTCAATGATGTCATGTTGCTGACATGCTTAGTTTTCATTCATCGAGGGATTTATGAGGTGGCAGATGACTTTTCAAGGGGCCCGCGACTGTTATGAATTATATTGGGCTGCCTAATCTGCCGGGAAGAGATACAATCGATGGCCACGTTTCAAAATTTTGTGGATCAGCCGTTGCATTTAATTTCAAACTTACAGAGAATTTTTATGATAGGAAGTACAAGGATTGAGTGCTTTCATGGCTAGATTTGATTGGTTTGGTGGCGCTTGCTATTGCAGTGTGGTCCAGGGTGCCATGAGTGTTGCGAAGGAGTGTTTTTCTATAGGGGAGTAAATGAAATAGTACCCTGAAATGTGTTGCAGAGGTCAAATGTGGCTTGATTTCTTAGGGTTTGATGATAATTTGGTACTTGGACCAGTACAGGGCTAGTTGGCTATTGAAATGGACTATTTGGGCTAGCATGCTATGGCTTGATCTCTGTCTTGTCTGTGTTAACTCCTCGGGGGGGGGGGTTAGGTGTTTTTGAATTTTGAGTTGGAAATGATCATTGTGCTTGGATTGTAACCCTAGTATAAAGGGATTTTTATGATCATTCGAGGTCATTGGGAGTTAGGTTTTCAAACTTTTCTGGTTGTGAGTCTTCTGCCCAGTCTGAATTGGAATGACCTGTTTTGGTATATTTTGACAATAGAAAGAAAATTGCAGGTTTAAGTTGTAGTTTGCAAGCATGGTTCCTTTGGATTGATTGTATACACTTTAGGATTCTTCATACTTAATACAGGCACATGATTCTTATCTCTCCCTTGTGTCAACGTAGATGAATTTTGAACTTTCTAGTTCATTGCATAACAATTTATGTATAAGTCTTCATTCTTGAGTTCTAATCTAGGATTAGATTAAATGATGCTCTAGATGGGACATAGATTTATCTCTTGTCTATGTAAGGATATTCTGTAAGTAGTAGAGGAGATTGTAAGTGTGTTTGTGGCTTTGAATCTCAGATATATTCTGGTGTGTGTGTGTGTAGTTTGTCCAAGAAGCCTTGCCCAATGGATGAGGCACTGGCCTAGATGAGTATTTCTTTGTTGACATATCCTGATTGAGGTTGTTATGATTCAAACTTATAAATTAAGAACCATTCCTAAGTTTTCAATATTTGGTTGTGTGAGGTTCTACCCAATAGTAATGGAGAGTCAATGAATGTGTGGTTATCATTTAGTACTTTCTTACTATCCTTTCATCCATTATTCAAACCCAGTCTTTGGTGTGTGAAGTATAATTTATACTGGGTTAGGTGCACCTGCCTTGGTTTTGCAAAGCTAGAAGCAGAAGAGGGTAGTCTTGTCCCTATAGTTGATCGAGTTACCCTAAGACCTCATTACATTTTGGAGTTAACCATTCCTAAAATCCATCTGAGGGTATATTTGCAGCCTAAGGAGCATAAGCATCATTTTGAACACCAACAAGATGGTGACTCTACTAGGAAGCCATGGTATAGAGTCATGTTTGGTAAAGAGGACATTTGTCATGTTTTGCAAAGTGAGTCAGCTCTGTTTTGTCTATCATTGTTAAGTCTGAAAGTCCTAGTTTCTGAATTATTTTTTACTAATTTCTCACATTTGGTGAGTGGTGACTCTGAGTTCTCTGATTTGCACCAGTGTGCATATTTGAAGGAAGGCTACAAAGAAAGAGGTAGACTTGCAGTGATAGTGGTAGCAGACATTTGGGCTCCTGTGACTTATAGTGTTAAGTCAATAGAGGAATTGTAAGAGGACTCTATGTGGGATGTATTGTGAGTTGCTGATTTGAAGAGGTCTCAGCTTTCTTCTCTTTTCCTCTGCAAGGAGGTGGCAGCTCTACAAAGTGTTAAGGGTGATTTGAAGGTGACTTCAAATCACACATTTCTTGTAGTTGCTCCAATACATCTAGGTATTTCTCAAGAGTTGAAATGTATCTCTATCAAGTGTTAAGCACTGCATAAAGGGATGAATATTAGTGGGTAGTTCCTCATTGAGGAATATAGGCCCTTTTGTTTTTATGGCATGGAAGGTGCCCCTAATAAGTTCCTTACTGAGGATGGGTATGAGGAAAATAATGAAGATCAAACACAAGAAACTAGTGTCTTTGTTGATCCCATCATGAGTGATACTGATTATGAGAATCTTCTCGTCAAGATTTCTTTCCCTTTCCTATTGTGTGTTTCTTTCCTGGCCTGTTCCCTATGTTTTTTGAGGTCTCTATATTTTTCTAGTGGGTGGTCTGCTTCTTCCCAGAGATCTGAGGTCCTCATTATATCTACAAGAGATACATGTCCCCAACCGGAGCCACTGTTGGTCTATTTTCTTGTCAATGCAAAATCTTTTGAAAATGGCCCATTTCCTTGCAAGTTTTCTTGAAGTGTACTGCCCTGTGTTCTTCATTATGTCACCTTGCTCCAGTTCAAAGTACACGTGCTGAATCACAAACCCAGGGAGTTATTAAAGTTTTAAGGTCTGCAAGAAATAATTTCAAGAATCTGCCACAGTGTCGAAAACCTATAGTGTTTTGGAAAATCCATGATGTTTTTGGTCTGTGTGAAAACCTTCATTATTTTTTACCTTGTGCTTCCTATTTTTGCACACTTATCTTTTGGCATCGAAAACTCTATGTGTTTTTAGTCTTTCGCTGTGTCGAAAACTTTGTATTTTTTTTACCTTGGTCTTAATTGGGCAAGTGCGATTGTTGGTGGGTCCCAGTTCTTCCCATTGCCCAGTGTGGTTAAAGTTTGGACAAGATCAGTGGTTGTCATATGTTCACATGGTAAGGATGCATGATGTTTATCATTCACGATTTTGGGATAGTGGTTCGATTTTCTTGTATGGGCATGAAGTGGGTTCAGGTCTGTAGGCTCTTCTTGATTGGTTGTCACATGGCCGCATGTAAGACTTTTCTTACATGTGATCATGTGACCACTTTCCACCTATCCATGTAGGTCCTAGTTCTTAGTGATGTTTAGGTTCCTAGTAGTTAAATTTTTCTTTCCGCGATCTGGTGACTCACAGTTATCTCTTGGTCGTTGTTTCTTGGTGGTTAGGCCCTTAACATCTAGCGACCTGGCTTGCGGTTCACTTTTCCTTAGCCGCGCAATTGCGTAATGGTGGGCCTAGATTTTCATGCTTTTAAAGGTAAAGATTCTTTGGCGGTGGTCTCGTTGGCGGTTATGTGGTGGCCTATGGTTGGCTGTCACATGATCACATGTCAGAGTTTTCTGACATGCGACCATGCGACCGATTGACACATGTCCCTGGGGCTCAGCGGTAGGTGGTAATGTGGTGGTGGCAGTGATGAGTTGGTGGTTAGTCACATGTTTGCATAGCCTTTTTCAAGGCTATGTGATCATGTGACTGCCACTTTGTGTTAGTAGCGGTGGGGGTTATCCGGCAAGGTAAAGATCTACGAGTTGTCACATGTTCACATAGCCTATTTCCTGGCTATGCAATCTTGTGACAACTGTTATGATGGCACTGTTGTGAAGTTAAGGTGGGTCAATGATGCCTTGCTACTGACATGCTCAATTTTCATTCGTTGAGGAATTTATGAGGTGGTAGATGACTTTTCAAGGGACCCGCGACTATTATGAATTATATTGGGCTACTTGATCTACCGGGAAGAGATACAGTCGGCAGCCACATTTCAAAATTTTGTCGATCAGCCATTGCATTTGATTTCAAACTTGCAGAGATTTTTTGTGACAAGAAGTACCGGGATTGAATGCTTTCATGGCCAAATTTGATTGGTTTGGTGGCACTTGTTGTTGTAGTATGGTCTAGGGTGCCATTTGTGTTACAGAGGAGTGTTGTACCATAGGGGAGTAAATGAAATAGTACCCTAAAATGTGTTGCAAATGTCAAATGTGGCTAGATTTCTTAGGGTTTGATGATAATTTGGTACTTGGACCAGTACAAGGCTAGTTGGCTATTGAAATGGACTGTTTGGGCTAGCATGCTACAACTTGATCCCTATCTTGTCTGTGTTAACTCCTCGGGGGGGTTAGGTGTTTTTCAATTTTTTGTTGGAAATGATCATTGTGCTTGGATTGTAACCCTGGTATAAAGGGATTTTTATGATCATTCAAGATCATTGGGAGTTAGGTTTTCAAACTTTTCTGGTCATGAGTCTTCTGCCTAGTCTGAATTGGAATGACCTGTTTTGGTATATTTTGACAATAGAAAGAAAATTATAGTTCTAAGCTGTAGTTTGCAAGCATGGTTCCTTTGAATTGATTGTATACTCTTGAGGATTCTTCATACTTAATATAGGCACATGATTCTTATCTCTCCCTTGTGTCAACGTAGATAAATTTTGAACTTTCTAGTTCATTGCATAACAATTTTTGTATAGGTCTTCATTCTTGAGTCCTAATCGAGGATTAGATTAAATGATGCTCCAGATGGGACATAGATTTATCTCTTGTCTATGTAAGGATATTTTGTAAGTAGTAGAGGATATTGTAAGTGTGTTTATGGCTTTGAATCTCAGATATATTCTGGTGTGTGTGTAGTTTGTCCAAGAAGCCTTGCCCAATGGATGAGGCACTGGCCTAGATGAGTATTTCTTTGTTGACATATCCTGATTGAGGTTGTTATGATTCAAACTTATAAATTAAGAACCATTCCTAAGTTTTCAATATTTGGTTGTGTGAGGTTCTACCCCATAGTAATGGAGAGTCAATGAATGTGTGGTTATCATTTAGTACTTTCTTACTATCCTTTCATCTGTTCTCCAAACCTAGTCTTTGGTGTGTGAAGTATAACTTATACTAGGTTAGGTGCACCCGCCTTGGTTTTGTAGAAGAGGGTAGTCTTGTCCTTATAGTTGGTCTAGTTACCCTAAGACCTCATTACATTTTAGAGTTAACCATTCCTAAAATCCATCTGAGGGTATATTGGTAGCTTAAAGAGCATAAGCATCATTTTGAACACCAACAAACATGATTAGTGACAAGAGTAAGTTTTATACCTTAGATCATTATAAAGGTAGAAGTGTGAGATTTGGTAATGATGCACCATGTCTTGTTAGAGGTAAAGTATTGATTAAGCTATCTGATAAGATCACTTGTGAGAATTCTTATTGGGTTGAGGGTCTTAACTATAATCTGCTAAGTGTTGCACAACTTAATAGCACTAGCTACTAAGTGGAATTTCATCATAGGAAGGCCAAAATATTTGATGCCACTAGTGAGCTGATTGGAAGTGGAGAACAGACAAGAGGTAATTTTCTCTATCTAGACCTATCTAAAGAAACCTATATGATTACACAAATTGATGATATTTGGTTATGGCATAAGCGGCTATGTCATGTTAACCTTGATAATCTGGTAGAAATTAGTAAGATGAAGGTGAGAGGTCTTCCTAGATTGAAGAAGCCTAAGAATGTAATGTGCAAAGAATGTCAGTTGGGTAAGATGACAAAGTCAAGTTTTAAGAGAAAGACTTTTACTTCTAAGAATGTTTTAGATTTGGTTCATACTGACCTTTGTGGACCCATGGGTTTACAAAGCTATTGTGGTGCTAGATATTTTATCCTGTTTATTGATGATTATACTAGAATGATGACATTAATGTTCTTAAAAGGAAATTCTAATGCTTTTCAATTTTTTATGCAGTATTTGCCTAACATTGAAAAGGAGATAGGTAGGAACCCAAAGTGTCTAAAATCTTACTAAGGTGGAGAATTCATATCTAGTGAATTCAATCTATTTTACAATGATAGAGGGATCAAAAGATAGATGTCTGGACCTAGAACTCCTCCACAGAATTGTATAGTAGAGAGAAGAAATAGATCTATCTTGGATTGTGCAAGGACATTAATGATTGAAAATAATGTTGCACAAAATTAATGGAGAGAAGCTGTAAGTACAAATATTTATACTCTTAACTAAGTACAGATAAAAAAGGTACAAATCTAACACCTTATGAGTTATGGCATGGGTATCCACCTAATGTAAAGTATTTTAGATTTTTTGGAAGCAAATGCTACATACTAAAGGACAATAGGAATGGAAAATTTGATGCTAAAAGTGATGAGGGCATATTCCTAGTCTATTCCACAAAAATTAAAGCTTATAAGTGTTTGAACTCTAACACTAACAAAATTTTTGAAAGTTTGAATGTCAAAGTTGATGAGTATGCAGAGAAAAATGAAGTTGATAGTAAAAGAGAACTAGAAGATTATAGATCTTTTGTGTATATAGAGGAAGGAGAGGAAAGTGATAGACTTGCACCTAATGCTGAGTCTCAGGTAAGCAATGTTGAACATTAGGAAAACAATGTTGAGAGAGAATAAGAACATGTTGAGTTATAGGAGGAAGCTATCAAGTATCAGGAAGAGGTTGTCGAGCATTCAAAATCTGAATCTGAAAATCTTGTTGGTGAACCTAAAGAGAAAGATGAAAGGAGAGAACCTATTTTGGCATAATATGTAAGGAGACATCACAAGCCTAAACAGATCATTGGAGACAAAGATACTAGAGTTCTGACCAGAAGCAAGACAAGAGATCCTACATGTTTACTATGTGAATTTGAGCCTAAGACAACAAGGGAGGCATTAGAAAATGAAGACTAGATACAAACATTTAATGAGAAGATAGACCAGATTGAGAAGAATGATACCTAGACTCTGGTGTCGAAACCAGAAAATAAAAATGTCATTGGAACAAAGTGGGTATTTCAAAATAAGCTGAATGAGCATGGTCAAATCACAAGAAACAAAGCTAGGCTGGTATGGAAAGGCTACACACAAGAAGAAGGAATAGATTATGGTGAGACATTTTCCCCTGTAGCTATATTGGAAGGAGTAAGAACTTTACTTGCATATGTCGCCTATAAAGATTTCAAGGTATACCAAATGGATGCTAAGTCTACATTTTTTAATGGTATATTAGAATAAGTGTACATTGAACAACCAGAAGGATTTATTGATCCAAACAAAAGACACATGGTTTACAAACTAAATAAAGCACTATATGGACTAAACCAAGCTCATAGAGCATGGTATGAGAGAATGCACAACTACCTAATACAGATTGGATTCTGAAGGACAAATGACACAAGCAATCTATACATGAAAGATGAACAAGGTAAAGGAATCTTGTTGGCTAAGATTTTTGTAGATGATATTATATTTGGTGGACACGATGCCTTTTGTAAGAAATTTTCAAATGAAATACAACTTGAATTTGAGATGAGTATGTTTCAAGAGATCAAATTTTTTGTTGGTTTACAACTATATCTAATGGAGAAAGGAATTTTCATCACCCAGTCTAAATATATTCATGAGATACTCAAAGCCTTTAGTATGGAAGATTCAAGGTTAGTAAGTACTCCTGTGGCTACTGGACAAAAGTTGTCGAAGAATGATGATGCTACAGAGTTAAACCAGACTTTGTATAGATCCATGATTAGAAAATTGTAGTATGTTGTACACAGTAGACCAGATACTGCTTTAGCTATTGGGATTGTGGGAAGGAAACTCACATGATGGCCATCAAAAGGATAATGAGATATTTGAAAGGGACTGTTGACTATGGATTGTACTACAAGAAGCATGAAAAGTTTGAACTGAGAGTGTATACTGATGCTCATTGGGAAGGAAATGTGGATGATAGAAAGAGTACTAGTGGTGGAGATTTCTTTCTTGGATAGAGATTAGTTTCGTAGACAAGCAAGAAAAAAAATTGCATTTCCCAATTTATTGGTGAAGCCGAGTATGTGGCTATAGCAGTCAACTGTTCAAACTTGGTATGGATAAAGTAATTGTTGGTAGGCATGAAAGAATATATCACTAAACCAATTGTCATCTACTGTGACAACACAAGTTCTATCAACATCTCTAAGAATCTAGTGATGCACACAAAGACCAAACACATTGCCTTCAAGTATCATTACTTGAGGGAATTGGTACAAGACAAAGAGGTCTGAATGGAATATGTGAATACAAAAGAACAACTATCAGACATATTCACTAAAGCTTTACCCAAAGAAGCTCATGAATATCTGAGAGGTCAATAAGGGGTTCTTCCCCTAACTGAGGCTTCCTAGTCAAGCTAGGAGCACTGCATCAAATGTGCTGCAAAGAATATTTGACAAATTAATGCAGAGACAGGTCACACTTTAGGAGCAGTGTAGAGGTGTGAAAAGTATAGCAAATCCAAGAATCAGTCATAAGCAAAGATGACACAAGGAGAAATATTTTTACTAAACTAAAAAGATGATATCTACATCTATAGGATGTATGTTTTAGTTGCTGCTTTGTCATTTTTATCAAAGAGGGAGATGACCATAGATGAATACACATGATGAGATTTCATGGAAGATCAAGTAAGAGGGAGAGATTCAATGGATGGTCATACAAGCTTGGCTAATTGATTTTATATTAGAATGAAGCTAAGGATATTATAAATATCTCTGATGGACATATAATTTTTGTATTGGTTGGTGATTCATGTGTTATTCATATGGTGTATCCATCAATGCCAAAGAGGGAGATTCTTGGAAATTGCAATTGAAGAAATTGTTGTAATTTCATTGATGTCAAACCTTAACTAGTAAGATTGTTGCTATTTATGAAAGTACTATATCCATTTGATTGTTGTGAATGGGATAGGCAAGGTTGGTAACAATAGCAACTAAGGAAAGGTTGAGTTATCTTGATACTTCAATGCATACTTGATTATGTGGCATAATGATAAGATAATGTATTATTTATCTCAGTAAGGATGAAGACTAAAATGGTAGGCTTAACTGAGCAAAAGTGAAGAAATCTAGTTTAAGCTGAGTGATGTCAGTGTCGACCAAGCTAGTATATGCCTAGTAAATTCAGTGTTGACTGAACATCAGTTAATTGTCGAGGAAGATAATATTAGCTGAGGAAATAGTTTTTGAGGTGATTGAGCTTTCTAATGAAGACTGGGAAGTTGAAGATTGTATTGACTGAGTGTCAGTAATTTACATTTGAAGAAGAATTCAAATTCTAAGCCAACATAGTTGAATTCTTGTATTATGTAAAATGTGTTGACATTATTTATTGATTGTATGAAAGCATTCAATGCATTGTAAAATATTTTATTGTAAATCTATTAAGAGATTTGAGATATTTCTAGAAGGATAGCCAAAGAACATAAAGATGTAAGGATTCGATGAATCTAACCTAACCCTAAGATCTACAAAGGAGATTAAGAGGAAAAAGATGTATTGACCTAACTTAGGAAGTATTAAGAGAACCTAAGCATGAGGTTGAGAAAAAGAGAGGATGCCAAAAGTATTGTCGATGTTATTGATTGTACAAGTAGAAAAGGTTGAAGGAGAAGTGTTTTGATTGCTTGAAGGGATTTCTGAGTAGATTAGTGATGGAAATGTTAAAGGTTCATAGTCAGTAAACTAGCATATGTGTATGGAATTGGATCTGATATTTACAAAGTGAGTTGTATATTTTTCAGATCAATACTACTGTTACTTTCTAACCATTGTATCAGTCAAAGTCCTATTAACAGAGGTTGACCTAATAGTCATTTTTATAAATCCTTTGAACAAGGTTGCATTCTAATGGAATGTATGTAAGTCCTATAACAAGGTGCACATTTAATAGAGTGGTTTAAATCCTTCAACCAGGTCACACCTAATAGTGTTTTTGTAACCTTTGATAGGATTGGCTTTTCATAGAACTCACTTCAGAAGAGTGAAAATAATAGTAACATGTTACAAAGTGGTTTTTCCCAAATTGGGTTTCCACTATAAATCCTAGTGTTAATACTTGTGTGAATGTTTTGGTTTGAAAACTTATGTGTTTTACAAGTTAGATACTATTACATAGTGCACTGCATAGTTATATGTTTCTGTTATTGAATCAGTAATGACAGAGTAGCTATCGGTTATTGGATCTAATTTGCTAAAGAATTTAATATTTTTTTTTATACATCTAGACCTAAGAACAATTGATTCACCCCCCCTCTCTATTGTTCTAAATCATATTAACAACATATATGTATGTATGTATGTATGTATGTATGTATGTATATATATATATATATACATACATACATACATACATACATACATACATACATACATACATACATACATACATACATATATAGACACACACACACACACACACACACACACACACATCATGTAATTAAGAAATTTACTTTCAACACTTAATAGGAGACCATAACTTCATAATTACATCAAATATTTGTTTCCTAATAAGTCATATTATTAAATCTCATAATGTCTTCCTAGCATTCATAAAACAAGGTTATCCTTAAATGCAAACCCATATTAGTGTCACAAGGTAATCATCATAACATCATAAAGTAGTGTACATCTAACATCTAAAGAGTATCGAATAAGTATCTCTCTCAATTAGAGAAATTGAAGAGCTATGATGACTAGGGTATCTTTTCCATAGTACAAGAAATATAAATCCTCAATGTATATGAATCAATTATGTTCAACTTACAATTCATTTGCAACATCACATATTCAATTCAAATATATATATATATATATATATATATATATATATATATATATATATATATATATATATATATATATATATATATATATATATATATATATATATATATATATATATATATATATATATATATATATATAGACACACACACACACACACACACACACACACACCATGTAATAAGCAATTTTTACTTTCAAAACTAAATAGGAAGCCATAGCATCTTGATTACGTCTAATGTTAATTTCCTAATAAGTCATATAAATAAATCTCATCATTTCACCCTAGCATTCATAAAACCAGATTAACCATAAATGTACATCCATATCAATGTCATAATGTAGTCATCAAACGTCATAAGGTAGTCTCCATATAACATCTAAAGTAATAAAGTCTATGACAAAAAAGTCTAAATCCCATAGCGCATCAAAATAAAGTATTGAATAAGTATCTCTCTCAATTGCAAAAAATGAAGAGCTATGACGGCTAGGGGTGAGGCCTCACATAATATTTTTTCATAAGATTCCAAATAAAAGTAGTACACTCATGTCGAGATGTGATGTATATTTTCTTGTATTTTTTTCTAAGTAAATAATTAATTATGATTTCTCTGCTACAAATTTTCCTGAATATAAAAACTCTCATGTCTGACCACCTTAACGTAGTCTAAACTTCATCAAATTGAAATAATTATTTATTATTATTGTATTAGGTGAAGCATAGAATGTGATGTATATTTTAGATTTCAAAAATGTTATATTGTTTGAAAGTTATAGTTATTTGTCAAAGAGTCTATCAATCAAGACTTATTCTTCTCATCACCACTTTTTGGCATACCATGATCATGGACATACCCATTCAAGTCTTTCATTCTCACCTATAACTTGTATATTTTCTTTAGTTTTATTTTATCTATCTGTCCACTTGAAATCCTTCCTATGCCCTATCTTTTACTTATCTTCATTACCAATTGTTGGATTATGAAGAAGGGGGGTGAATCAATATTCGCTAAATCCAAATACCTAAGAACTTTTATCTGATTAACTGGGTGACAACATGGTAAAACACACTTTACTATTTACTGACAATAGTAAAAAAACTTTAACAATCAAGTTATCATTCACACAATTCATTCATAATATGTAACACTAACTTATTTAACATGAAAACCTAGCTTTGGGAAAAACTATTGTGGGACTTGTCACCCACTAAGAAAATACTCTTCTAAAGTATGCCAAGTTAAGAGCCAATCCTGTTAAAGATCATAATGCACACTATTAGATGTGATCCAGTCAAGGGATTTATCTCACATTTGTTAGGATCTTCACCTTGTTAGGAGTGACCTGGTTAGAGGGCTTCAAACACTCTTTAGAATTTTACCTTTTCTAAGGATTTTATGATAAGACTTTTAAGTCCACTCTATTACAAATGCTAGTAAGGAATAGTAAATTATTTTACCTATAGATTCTCCACTATTTTTTTATAATAAGACCATTTTTGTTCTCTTATATCTTTACCTCAATTCCTCACTTTCCATTGCCTTCAAAAATTCATCAAATATTTCTTTTGTAGTCAAAATATCTATGTTCCTTCTTCACTACATCAGTCAGTGACTCTTCAATTATTCAATTTTCCAACCATTTGTTCATAAAAATCCATCCTTATATAGACATTGTTTACCTCTTGATCTCCTCTATTGCATTTTCCTTTGATCAATCTTAACTATCTAATTCATTATACCTTGAATCTAGATCTCAGTAACACATTTTCGTTTCATCGAAGAACATGAAATTTTCTTGAAACTTTTTTTCCTTCTTCTTTAACTATTCAGATCTAAGTCATAGATCATCATCATGAATTTTCCTATTTATAGATCTGGTAAAGGAGCACCCATGGATTGCTTAGGATAATCGATCTAATTTTTGTTTTGAGTGTGTGATTGATGTCAGTTTTTGTTGTGTTTAGGGTCAATTCACAAAGTTGAGTACCAATTCTGTGGAAGTCTCGTAGAAACAAAAGATGTCACTCAAAATGGGCACCCATTTTCAAAAAATGGGCACTAGTTTTAGGTTCGGGTGCCCGATCCTAAATTCAAAAAATGGGTGCCCATTTTTTTTAAAACCGGTGCCTGTTTCTAAATTTTTTTATTTCTATTTATTTTTAAATTTTTTTTTGTTAGAATTAAAATTGCATTTTAACACTTTCATTTTAAAACAAAAAATAGGTGCCCATCTTTTGAATTTAGAGAATGGGGGCTCGTTTCTTAAGACATGAGCAGGAAGCACACATGGACCTCGAATTTCAGTCCAAAATCAGTGTGGTTTAGGCTTGGTTGAACCAAGCCTATGCCTTGGCCTGCAAAATTTTTGTTAAGGCACTAGAATGAAAGATTTTTTCCTTGCCATAATTTTTTGAGGGTCTTCCTAATCGTATCTTTTTCCAAAAAAAAAACCATTAGATTTCTCACTGTCCTGATTTGAAAAATGTAAATATAATAGTGATGTGATTATTTTTACTATTTTTGCATTATTTATTAGTTAAAAGTGGTACCTAAACATAAAATAGAAAGGTTCACTAAAATATTAATAACTTTTTTATTTTTAGTTTTTTGGAAAATAAATTGTATGACATCAATTCAGATACAATTCTCTTGAAGATAATAAAAAAAGGAATTTTGAAAAAATATGAAATTCTCATCAAATTATGGTCATCATACACCAGAGGTTTTGAAAATGTATTTTATAGTCTATTAAAAATTAATAAAAAGAATATATTCAATAAAAAAAAGGAAAATAATTCTCATCAATATTTCATGTCTTAGGTATATTTCCCCAAAAGGATTTGCAAAAATGCATTTATTTAAGTCAAAATATGATGGTCGTACATGACTATGGTATGATCCTGAAAGAAGCATTTTGAAAACATTGTTTTTAAACATTCTTACTAAAAAGTAATTTATGCCATGTGGGTATTTAAATAAATTACATATTTGAAAAGTAGACTTTGAGAACTACATTTTCTATTACTAAATTTTTTTGAGATTCAATCTCTAAGTGCCTCAAATTCAGACATTGATTGATAGGAAATCTGAAAAAAAGGGAAAACACTTCAATTTTTTGCCCAAAATTGGGACTCAACTTCTTGCAGTCACCCTTTAAATTTAAGGTCATGTTGACCATGGAATGAGTACACTAGGACCTTGTGTTAATTCTTAGGACCTCTTGGAAGAGGCAATTAGGGGCTGAAAGGTTGTAAAGCCTCCTGACTTGTACCAAAGAGGTGATGATGTCAGCATGATTGCAATAGGGCATAGGATAGGTTAGAAACATGTTTTGATAATGGTTAAGGTCTTAGGAGAGGTTAGATAGAAGAGAGAAAGTCATTTACTCAAAAAAGTAAAACTTTCAAAACAAGATGTAAAAGTTACATTTTTTACTTTTACAGCTTTCAAAAGTTGCTTGGTCAAACTGGCCATAAGGTCTTTAACTAATTTCAGTGTGACCTAAGGGATACCTAAGGACCTAATAAACTATTTAAGACCAAAGTTGACCTAATTGAGAGGTTAGACATGTACATCCCTATAGTTTTGTTGATCATTAGTGTTTTCACACTTAGTCATATCTAGGCACATATGGTCGGTCATCACTGTGACCAAGTCATTTTGTAAAGGCCGAGTTTTGTATTGTATACTTACCGAGTAGTATTACTACCAAGTCAAGTCATGGTCACATACATCAATGGTTGCCAAGTGAATGATTACCGAGTGATAGAGAAGTCAAATCAATGCTGAGTATAGTTAATGCCAAGTGCCAGAGATAACTTTTGCCAAGTAAGCCAGAAGTGACATACAAGTCTAGAATGGCACATTGATCGAGGTAAATCATTTTTTATGACAATAATGTTTTGTACTTTATCTATTGAGACAATCACATAGGTAATTACGCATCTATGTTATTATCATTGATCCCTATGTTAGAATAACTAAGAGGGGGGGTGAATCAGTTATCCAAGTCCCAAAACAAAATGAATAATACTGTTTCTCTAATTTTTGTCAGTCGGTAAATGCATATATGATTCACTGTCAGTGTTTTTACTGATCTTCAGTTAAAGCTCTTAGTAATTACTGATTAAATCAAATAGCTAAAATGTAAAGTATGATAGCAAACAGATATCACTATCAACACATAACACAATGATTTAACGTGGAAACCCTGTTAAGGGAAAAACCACCTGGGAACTGGCAACCCAAAAAATTTCACTCTTCTGAAGTGAGGCCTGTGAGGACCCAACCCTGTTAAAGGTTACAATACACACTGTTAGGTGTGACCTGTTTAGAGGATTTTACAATAGAAGTTATCTTTCAATCTTTTGTCACTCACTATGCTGATTTACAGGATAATAATGTTTCACTTGTCAGAATGAAACACAAATAAGACTTAAAAATCCACTCGGTTAAGAGATTTTCACTGTTTACAATTAATAGAAAGTAACAGTAGGTTGATCTGCCTTAATATAACAAATTGCATATTGTAGATCAATGTTATGCTCAACAATGTTTTCTGACTGTTATATCACTTCAGATCTTAACATCAATTTCACTTACAATTACTCGGTAATATGCTTTGTGTAGCTCGGCTATTTCTCTGTGTAGCTCAGTTTGTTATTCTATAGCTCGGTTCAGTAACCTATATGATCATAAATGCATGACTACTAGTTCACACTCCACTCTTGCAGTATCTCCTTCTTCTTCAGATTCTCTGATAAAATACAATGTATTTTTTTTTTCCTTTAAATAAACATGTAAGTCATTTTATTCTCATCCATCAGATTTTGCCGCTTAATCATATCCACTAATTTTTCCACTTTAAACTTCCTCAGCTGATGTGTCATTAATACATTTCAATCTCCTTCATTAGATCTTCCTTGAATTTTATTAGTCATAGATCCTTGTAACAAATTTTGACTTTTCACCTTGAAATCATGTGAAGCCAGCTCAGCAATTTGTCCAGCCGACAATATCATTAAATGTTTTTTTGTTCTCCTCGGTTAACAAAGAAATGCATCGGTAAACTTTCATCAATTAAACTTGTACTTGGTATACAACACACTGCATTGGTGTATACTATCATCGGTGTTTACACTAAGATTCTCGATAAACATTAAACTGTTCTCTTTTATCTACAAACACTGCTTTGTGTCTTTCAGCTCCTTTCTCCATAATAGATGAATAAAACATACTAAAGTCAATATAATGAGATCAAAGACTCATCAATAAGTTGTCCAATGCATTCCTTATCCTCATCTACTGTGACCTTCTTTCACCATTCTTTAGATGTCTCGATAAGATAACTTACAAGATAAGTACTTGTCAAACTAATATGAAACTAGTTGACATCAATGACAACATAATACTGATTTAACATATTGTATATCTATACAACCACTTTTCATGTCATCTTCAATCACTATTTTCAACAATCTCTCCAATTAGTTGTAAATCAGTTGTAGGTTCAACAATCTCTCCCTTTGGCATTGATGGCAACTCAAATAATATGAATGTACCAAACATATACTCTACAACTTTGTCTATCATAATCTCTCCCTTAGATAGTTCATCCTTGACTCTTCCTATTCATTCACCCTTTGTCTTTATAGTATAGATTCTCTCCCTTTTGCTCATTCATATTTGCCTATTCTCTCCCTTTGATAACAATGCCAAATGAACAAAATAAACAAACATCAGTCTTGTCCAAACCTCTTCATGGTATCTTGATATACGGATATCTCCATCCGTTCTTCAAACTTAATCACAACCTTGAACTTGATCAAAGTGTGATCTATGCTAGGATCAACATGAATGATCTTCTAATATAATGGGCTGATGCAGCATTCTAGATCACCTTAGTGACCAATAGACAGGGGATATATCCCAAGTCTATTCCTCAAATATTCAAAAGTATCTTTCAGTAGAGGCTTTGTAAAAATGTCTGCAAGTTGTTCTTTTGATGTAACAAACTCTAGTTTGACTTTCTTGTCCTGTACTTGTTCCCTTAAACAAAGATACTTAATTGATATATGATTTGTTTTTGAATGCATTACAAGATTCTTTGATATGTTAATAGCACTAGTGTTGTCACAATATATAGTCACTGGATCAGTGATCACCTCATTCATACCTTCCAACACTTGCTTGATATAGGCTATATTGGAGTAGTTTGTTGCAGTAGCAACATATTCAGCTTCAGCTGTTGACTGAGAAATACAAGTTTACTTTTTGCTTGTCTAGGTAACAAGTTGGTCTCCAAAGGAAAATGCTCCTCCAGTTGTACTTTTTGTGTCATCCACATTACCAGCCCAGTCAGCATCAGTATACACTTTTAGTTCAAATTTACCATCTCTTGAATACCATAAACCATAATCTTCTATCTTCTAAAGATATCTCAATATCATTTTTGTAGCTATCATATGAGATTCTTTGGGATTCACAGAAAATCTTACAACTATACCAACAACATGTGTTATATCTAGTCTACTATGAACTACATACATCAACTTACCAATCATAGATCGGTAAAGTGTCTGATTTACTTCGGTAGTCTCATATTCCTTTGTCAACTTACATCTAGTAGCCATTGGTGTTCCCATTGGTTTTGCATCTTCCATGCTGAATGTCTTCAATACCTCTTTTATGTATTTTTATTGAGTGATGAAGATTCCATCACTGTGTTGAATCACCTGCAGTCCTACAAATAACTTAATCTCTCTAAACATTGACATTTCAAATTCATTTTGCATCTCATCAGAAAATGCTTTACATACAATATCTCTACCTCTGAGAATTATATCATCAACAAAAATTTCAGCTATGATAATAGTATCATCATTGTTACCTTTCATATACAAATTACTATTATCACTTGTTCTAGTAAATCCAATACTTATCAAATAGGTGTGCAACCTTTCATACCATGCTCTTGGTGCTTGTTTTAGTCCATATAGTGCTTTGTGTAGTATACAAACCATATTTCTATTTTCTGGATCTTCAAAAACTTCAGGTTGTTCAATGTAGACCTCTTCTTCAAGTATTCCATTTAGGAAAGCTGACTTAACATCCATTTGATAAACTTTAAACTTCTTATATGCAACATATGCCAATAACATTCTGACACCCTCAAGTCTTGCAACAGGTGCAAATGTCTCACCATAGTCTATCCCTTCTTCCTATGCATAACCTTTGCATACAAGTCTTGCTTTATTTCTTGTCACTTCTCCATTCTCATTCAACTTATTTCTGAAAATCCATTTAGTACCAATAACATTTTTATCTTTAGGTCTAGGTACTACAGTCCATGTCTTGTTTTTCTCAATCTGCTCAATTTCATCAGTCATTGCTTTGACCCATTCTTCATTATCTAAAGCAACGTGTACATTATTAGGTTCAAATTCACAAACTAAGAAAGTACCTTGTCTTGTTTTGCTTCTTGTTTGCATTCCAACAATTTTATCTCGAATCATTTGATTTTCAAGATGATGTCTTCTAACAAATCTTGCAAGTATCCTAGATCTTTTGTCTTGTGCATCCTGCTCTGTATTCTACTATGCATTCTATTTTGGTTCATTAGCTTTCTTAGTAGATGCTCCTTGATCATCATTATGTTCTGTCACTTCTATTAGTTGTGGTACATTACCTGTCTATTCACCGGTTGCAGCAGTCTGTGATATCCTCGGTTGAAACTCAGGAAACTCATAGTAAGTGAACTATCTATAATCTTTAGGTTCTTTCATCTACTCATCTATGATCTTATCATCATATTCATCAATATGAAGATTCACACTTTCAACAATTTTATTAGTCACCTTGTTCAGACATTTGTAAGCTTTTCTTTGGACAGAATATCCTAAAAGTATTCCTTCATCACCTTTGGAGTCAAATTTACCATTCCTATCATCTTTCAGAATAAAACACTTACTTCCAAAGATTCTAAAGTAACTTACATTGGGCTCGTGTCCAAACCAAAGTTCATATGGTGTTCGGTTGGAGTCTTTCTTCAATTGTACTCGGTTAAGCACATAAATTGCAGTGCTTACAACTTCTCTCCAAAATTTTTGAGCAACATTTTTCTGTATCATCAGTGTCCTTGCATAATCAACTATTGATCTATTCCTTCTCTTAGCAATACCATTATTTTTTGGGGTTCTCGGTGCTGACACCTGCCTTTGGATTTCATGCTCATTACAGAAGTTAGTAAATTCATCAGATATAAATTCACTACCTCTATCTGATCTAAGACATTTGATTTCCTTTCCAGTTTCTTTTTCTACTTTAGCCTTATACCACTTAAAAATTTTGAAGGCTTCAAACTTTTCTTTCAGAAACATCACAGTCATCAATCTAGTGTAATCATCAAAAAAGAGAATAAAGTATCTATCACCATAATAGCTTTGAGTTCTCATAGGTCCACATAAGTTAGTATGTATCAACTCAAGAATTTTCTTTGTTGAGAAGTCTTTACTCTTAAAACTAGATTTTGTCATTTTCCTCTTTTGACATTCATGACACAAAGTATGATCAGGCTTCAATAAGTTAGGTAAACCTCTAACTCTTTTCTTTCTACTGATTTTGATCATATTATCAAAATTTACATGACATAATCTCTTGTGCCATAGCCAAGCATCTTCATCTTTCATAAGTAGGCAAGAAGACTCATCAATATCAAGATGGAAAATATTACATCTAGTTTGAGTACCACTCCCAACAAGTCTTCCATCACTTTCATAGATTTTCACCTTTTTATTTTCAAACACTGGTCTGTGACCTGAGTTGTTTAGCTGTGCCACACTTAACAGATTGTAATTCAGTCCATATACCTAGTAAGCATTCTCACATTTTATTCTATCATTAATTACAAGAGTACCTTTACCTTTCATAGTCCATGGGGCATCATTACCCATCCTTATAGATCCACCATTATATTCAACTAATTCATCAAATTTATCTACATCACCTATCATATGATGTGTGCAGCCACTGTCACTAATCCATGTTTCATTCTTTCTTATCCTTGAGATCAGAGCTGATTCTTCTTGTTTTTCATATTCTTCTGAATCTTCCTTCATTGCAACAAATACTACCTCTTCATCATCAGAATCAGACTCAGAGTTAGTATCTTTAGCTACAAAATAAGCCTTTTTTCCTTTGTCCTTTCGATCATTTCTATTACTGTGTCGGTAATTTCTATTAACTCTTCTCCCATAACTTCCTTCAGATTTATCTCTTGGTTCATCATTATCATCATTTCTTTTTTGAGGACACCTAGCAGCAATATGACCTACTTCCTTACAATTAAGCATGCCAAGGGTAACTTACCTCTATATCTCCCTTTACCTTTCGGTAATCTTCTAGCCATTAATGCTTCAAGCTCACCAAGGTCATCATTAGTATCACTATCATTATTATTTTTATTTTTCTTGCTAGATTTCCCAATCTTCACAGAAGACATGAAAGAAAACTCAACAGAAGGTAAAACACTATTATCAAAATTGTTCAACTCAAAGGTAGTAAGCTTACTGATCAAAGTATCAAGTGTAAGATTGGATGTGTCTCGGTTCTCATGAATAGAAGACACTCTGATTGCATAGAAAGGTAGCAAGGTTCTAAGGATTTTTCTGATTATATTCTCTTCTTCAATAGTTCCATCAGATGCTCTTATTGCATAAACTACCTCTTTTATTTTGTTAGAATATCAACAATATTTTCTCCTTCTTTCATTCTCATTTCATCAAATTTACCTCTCAAGCTTTCTTCTCTTGCCCTTTTGATAGATGTGTTACCACTATATACTTGCTCTAGTCTATCCCACATTGCTTTAGTAGTAGTCAACCCTTTGATTTCTTCAAATTCAGCATCAGTACAGGCAGCAGCAAGTTCCATCATTGCTACATTGTGATCATGCTTGTCTTTTAGTTTTTGCACAGTCAGAGGACTAGTAGGTTCACTGTAGCTAGTTGTCATGAAATGTAGTGCATCTCCACCAATTCCAGCTATATGTAGTTTCATTCTCTGTTGCCATACTGAGAAGTTGTCTTTGTTCAGTCTAGGCACTTCCCTCTTATTCATTTTGTGATCTTTATGCTCAAGTCCTTAAAACTCTATTCCAAGCAACCAAACTTCTCTAATACCAATTGTTAGAATAACTGAGAGCGGGGGTGAATCAGTTATCCAAGTCCCAAAAATAAATGAATAACACTATTTCTCTAATTTTTGTTAGTCGGTAAACACATATATGATTCACTATTAGTTTTTTTACCGATCTTTAGTTAAAGCTCTTAGTAATTACCAATTAAATCAAATAGCTAAAATGTAAAGTATGATAGAAAATATATATCACAATCAACACATAACACAATGATTTAACGTGGAAACCCTATTAAGGGAAAAACCACCTAGGAACCGGCAACCAAAAAAATTTCACTCTTTTGAAGTGAGGCCTATGAGGACCCAACCCTATTAAAGGTTACAATACACACTGTTAGGTGTGACCCGGTTAGAGGATTTTACAATAGAAGTTATCTTTCAATCTTCTGTCAATCACTGTGCTGATTTACATGATAACAATGTTTCACTTGTCAGAATGAAACACAAATAAGACTTAAAAGTCCACTCGGTTAAGAGATTTTCACTATTTACAATTCTTAGAAAGTAACAGTAGGTTGATCTACCTTAATACATCAAATTGCAAATTGTAGATCAATGTTATGCTCAACAATGTTTTCTGACCATTATATCACTTCAGATCTTAACATCAATTTCACTTAAAATTACTCGGTAATATGCTTTGTGCAGCTTGGTTATTTCTCTATGTAGCTTGGTTTGTTATTCTATAGTTCAGTTTAGTAACCTGTATGATCAGAAATGCATGACTACTAGTTCACGCTCCACTCCTACAGTATCTCCTTCTTCTTCATATTCTCTGATAAAATACAATTTATTTTCATTTCCCCTTAAATAAACAGGTAAGCCATTTTATTCTCATCCATAAGATTTTGCCACTTAATCATATCCACTGATTTTTTCACTTTAAACTTCCTCGGCTGATGTGTCTTTAATATGTTTCAATCTCCTTCATCAGATCTTCCTTGAATGTTATTAGTCGTAGATCCTTGTAACAAACTTTGACTTTTCACCTTGAAATCATGCGAAGCCAGCTCAACAATTCGTCTAGCTGACAATATCATTAAATGATTTCTATTCTCCTCGGTTAACAAAGAAATGCATCGGTAAAAATTCATCAGTTAAACTCATGCTTGGTATACAACACACTGCATCAGTGTTTACACTGAGATTCTTAGTAAACATTAAACTGTTCTCTTTTACTGACAAACACTGCTTTGTTTCTTTCAATTCCTTTCTCCATAATAGATGAATACAACATAATAAAGTCAATATAATGAGATCAAAGACTCATCAATAAGTTTTCCAATGCATTCCTTATCCTCATCTACTATGACCTTCTTTCACCATTCTTCAGATGTCTCGGTAAGATAACCTACAAGATAAGTAGTTGTCAAACTAATATGAAACTAGTTGACATCAATGACAACATAATACTGATTTAACATATTGTATATCTATACAACCACTTTTCATGTGATCTTCAATAACTATTTTCAACAATCTCTCCAATCAGTTGTAGGTTCCACACCCTATGCAAATCCTAGAGCTAATCAGAAAATTGTATAGTTTAGGCAGGAATAAAAATAAATCTGTACCGTGGATCTTGAAGTGGTAAAATGTTTTTCTTGTTATATAAGGGAAAGATCTAGACAGAGATAAGTGTGTGAATCAGAAGAGAATACCTAAGTATTCAGACAAAGATCAGTGTCCAAGTAAAGCAGTGAAAAGAGCAGAATTAAGAAAGATTAGATAGAAGAGATCACAGACATACAGTAAAGAGAAGATCTGTAATTAGCATACAAGTGAAAACTAAAAGATTAGGTACTAAGACATTTTAATAAGTGTATCAGTGTAAATCTTTTAACCGAGTAGTCCTAGCAGAATTTTTGTAAATCTCCTTATCGAGTACTTCATTTTAAGTTTATGAATCCTTTAACAGGGTAGATTGAACAAGTCTTTTAGCTTTTAACCGAGCAAACCTTTCATAGGGTAGGTCATGTTTGATCACATTTTGTAAAGCCCTAACAGGAAAAACTTATTACTGCAGTAGTGACGATTTGTGTGTGTCATCCCCACCCCAGTTTTACCTTTCAAGGGTTTCTGGGTTACCAAACTTATTATGTTATGTGTGATTTCATGGATGTTATTTGACATGTTATGTTACTTAGAATGATCAAGATTTGTTTACATGATGCATAAAGTTTTAAAAGTTTATATTTGAAGAAGTGAGTAATATCTGATTCACCCCCCCCTCTTAGTATTACTTTCCCATTCATACTTCCAACAATTGGTATCAGAGAAAAAGGTTTCTCACAAGGAAGTCTAACCACTTGAGGAAAAAGATCTTAAGATGGAATCCTACAAATTGGGAAAGCTTATAGAAAACCAAAAGATTGAAGTACAACTAGCACTACAACAGCTAGAAGCAGCTAGATGAGAACTAAAGAATTCATTGAGAAAAAGAAGAGAAATTACAATTCAACAAAATGAGTCATAGTACAAAGAGGAAGACATTTTTGAACTACTTGGCAATGGTAACTCTGTCAAGAGTGACAAAGCTATAAAAGAACTGATGGAGAAAAACACCATACTGAATGATGATATTAGGACTCTAAAGAGAGAACAAGAAATCCAATCTATTAGACTCTGTGAAGTAGTGGAACAGAAAAAGAAAGCTGAAGATGATAAGACAATGGCTGAAGAAGAAAAAAGGCAAATTTCAATAAGGCTAGATGAAAGAACAAGTGACATGCAAAGTTTGACTAACAATCAACTGGACATGGTAAACCAACTACTACTGGAAAATCAAGATTTGGGTAGGAAGGATATGGAAGTCAATCAACTAAAATCTGAAAATGATCAGCTGAAACATGAGTTGAGAACTAAAAAAGAAATCAATGAAAGGATGAAAAAACTTAATGAAGTTGCAAAATATTTTGAAGAACTCCTAAGGTCACCTAGGAGATCTGGTGATAGATCTGGACTTGGATTGAAGGAACATTTATCTACTAAAGAATGAGAATCATCAATGAATGAAGAACATAAGACTTGAACACCAAGCTCATTTTTCATCACTGTGAAAAGCCAGGACACACAACAAACATATGTAGAAGAAAACATGGTAAGCCTAATCCTAAACCTAAGTGCAATGGAAATTTTTTTAATAGAAATAAGCATGGACATCAAGCACATGAGTGTAGATCAAAATTTAGCTCACCTAACTTCCAAGGAAGTTGTTTCAATTGTCATAAATATGGGCACAAAGCATTTGAATGCAAATCAAAACCAAGGTGGACATCTAATGAGCAAACTAAGCTAGTCAAAAGGCACAATTATTACAATTGGGATTACAAAACTTGGTATAATTTCCACTATTGTGGTAAGTATGGACACATTGGAGCTAATTGCATGAAGACTCATTTTAGAGGCAAATCTAAAAGTTGGATGAACGGAAGCATGGTCTGTTACAAATGTAATAAAGTCAGTCATTTAAAGAAAGACTACAGATCACCCATGCCAAGTAACAATAATAATAACCAGAATGAAGAGATTCATGAGAAATTGAAAAATCAGATGAACCAGACATGGAAAAAGAAAGAAGAAGGAACCACAAGTGAAACAAGCACATTTGAGGTCACCCAATCCAATGGATCAAGTGATCACATCTCTTTTAACTGAGTATGAAAGGTATGTTTGGAATTGATTCATACAAAGCTTATCTTTAATCAGTTCCTAACATAGTAGTAAGCAAAAGTCCATATCTGCATAAACAAAGATGCATTAGGACACATTTGAGCAAAATAATAAAGTTCACTTATGATGCTGAGCATTAGTGTCTTGACCGAGCTGTCAATGTTTGCTGAGCACAAGTAATGGCCAAAATGCTTTATATATGCTAAGTTGTATCACATTGGTTACATTGACCATGCTTGTATTTAATTGAGGTCAATATGAGTTTTGCGGAGACAGCTGTACTCCACCAAAACTTGTATGAAGCATTTATCAGCATTAATGAGGTCCTAATCCTAAATTTTTGGATCTAATAAAGTGGAAAATTACTGTTATTCCATTTTACCAGGCTAATCGAGATTTGAGAGAGCAATTCTTAATTTGAGCAACCAGATCAAGAAAAGCATTTCTGAATCTTTTTAGTGTGCCATTGGCAAAATTCACTTATAGGGTTAGTGACAAAAGGTACTTTACCAAGTGAAATATTCTATTTTTGAAAATTTTAGTTTGAAATGGCATCATCTTCATCCACACCAGTCAAGAAATAGGGAATGGAAGTTTTCAATGTGCAACTTGTAAGAAATGAAGTGTGTAAACTGGGCGTATTCAAGGGTATATCTGAAAGTGCCATAAAAGGAGATTTGCATGGAGCCCTATCATCGACTCCAGAGAACGTATTAATGATGAACAATGTAAGATCTTGCTATATGTGCAAAATTGGGGAAATTGGTGATTATGAGATTAGAGAAGTGTATGATAAATTAAGTGTCAATGGAGTGTCAAAGCCAAAACACAAAGTCATTGCTGACCAAGGGTTAGTTCATGCCCTAGATTTCCCACAAAATTTTAAAGTTGAATGGATAAAGATTGTTTTGGGTCGAGTGCATGACATGAAATTATGGCTGGAAGATGGAACAGTAAAAATCATGAAGGAAATGATACACAAAGTTACTGGTTACCCTACGATTAAAGGGAAGAGAACAATGAAATGTGCAAGCAAAGAAGAAATACAAGCAAACACATAGGCAAATTGGAACAAGTGAGGAATGACCATCTCCACCATTACAAATCCAGTAATTGAATTCACTGTCAGAGTTATCTAGCACAAGTTTTATCAGTCTAGTCGGTTTTACAGCACCCCCTGTATGGCAGTGGACCAGGCATGGAAAATAGTTAAGAAAGGGCACACATATAACCTTGCCAAGCTCCAACAAGTTCAACTTGCCAAGAACCTGAGCTCCATCAAGATAGAAAAAACTTTGTGTAAGTTCAGTTCCCTACTGATCTGTATATTCTTCTATGTCAAAAAGTGTTTTCCTATGCATGGTGATGTAGTATGGGATGATAAGAAGCCCGTAACTGTTCAAATTAATGAGTTTATAAACTAGATAGGTGATGATTTTGAAGGAATATTGGACAACTATTTCATTGAATTTAAGAAAAAGATGAGGAATAGGTCTAGAATCCCTGTGTCTCTGATTGAGAAATATAGCAAAGACATATGTTTTCTTGTAGACATATATTTTACTTATGCATAGGCAGTCCTACCTAGGGTTTCATGGTTAAAGCCATTACCCTATGAACTCAATATTGATGAAGCAACTACTACAATCATAGCACTGTTAGCTAAGGAAATTGATTCTAAGGCTCCCTATTTTGGTACATTTGAAGAGGCCAAATCAAAGATATCTTTGGGATTATTAGCTGCTAGTACAGAGAAGAGAAGAAAGAAAATAGTGAAAAATCTAAAAGAGTATGTTAAGGAATCTGAGAAAAATAAACCATTAGAGTTAACCCAAGGATTGGGTGAAGATGAAATGAGTGCAAACAATGAGAGTGAGAAAGAGAAAGAAAAAGAAGAAAAGAAACTAGAAATTACTGAGTCTCTACCAAGAGGAAAAGTGTTAAAACAAAAAGTGACATTGACACCATCACTTAGACCTCGAACTAGGAGAAATAATGCCAAGACTCCTATAGTGTCTTCTACATCTGTCAACTGAAAATCTAAGATAATGCCAACCAAGGCCATAAAGAAACCAAGAAGGAAACTTTTTCTAACAGAAGATGAGGATGAAGAAACTGAGAGTGATGAAGAAGTGAAAAGGAAAGTCACACAAAAGGGTGCACATCAACTCACTGTTGATGAATTATGTCACAAACTTACTAGTATAGCTGCAGTTGATGAGGTAAAAAGATTAAAGTTTGGACAAATGAGCATTGGTGACAAAGAGAAAGTTGATGATGTCATTCTTGAAATGTTATGCATTTTCAAGATGCTTCCAATTGAAATTGAAAATAGAATTCCAAAGGAATTAAGCAGCAGGGTCGCACAAAAATGGGAGTTTTCTTTACAAACAGAGAAAGAAATAAGAGAAAGCACATTGGCACAAGTAGAATCCACCCTTGCTCCCAAAGACATCAAGTAGATAATTGAACAATATAGAGGAAAATGTGATCCTAAGCTTAGAGCCTATGTTATTCTTCAACACAAGGTTGAAGTTTAGGAAAGTTTAAAAATTTGGAAAATAGTATTTGGACTATTGGTTGATAAAGATGAAGGACAGGTCACTAGCACATTACAAGTCGCAGAACCTAAAGCAACACATAATAAAAGGGAGATTGATACTCCTAAGGAAATGAAATCTCGGGACACTTTTGAGATCCATATTGTTGACATACCAGAGGAGAGCCCCATGAAGAATTTGTTCTTAATTTAGGAAGACTTAAAGAATTCAAGTGCAACTAACACACCCCTGCTAGGTAGCAATACTGTACTATTACAAGTCATGGATTATCCCACCATCTCAAGCACATAATCTTCCAATGGAAATTCCACTATACTTGGAGTTGCTACTACTGATAAGTTAGTCGGTACAAGTATTACCGAGGAAACCATCAAGTCGGTACCCCTAACTCTATCTACCAAGGAAGAAATCAAACCTGAAGACAAAATTCAAAGTCTTCCCCAGGTAGTACATAGCACAGAAGAACATAGAACACACTTGGATGCAAAAGCTTTTAGTCCTAGTGCTGAGAAAAAGGAAAAGGAGAAAGGAGAAGGAAGCACCAAAGGTAAAATTATTGAAGAACAAGAGCCAAAGGAACAAGAGGCAATTAAAGCCCTTATACAAATGCCAAGTGGAAGCACCCCACCGAGAGCACAAATGGAAAAATTTGAGGTAACAATTGATGAGGTAATTGTTATACCGAAATTGGACATAGATAATCTTTCTTTTAACCAATTATAGATAATGAAAGATTTGCTGACAAGAAAAAGTAGGCAAGCAGAACTCCGCAAGGAGCATCAGCAAAAATAGGTTCTACATGAAATAAAGGATATATTTAGTGAGGTTTATGATCTATCAGATGTAAATAATTTTGTTCCTATATGAGAACAACTCATACATATTATCCAAAAAGTTAATAATGAAGCTTGTTCTGCTAGTGAAAAGTTATATGCATGGTCAGAATAGTGATTTGAGACCAAAATGTTAAACAAGATATCTACCAAGATCGCAGTTAAATAGGTTGAACTATCAAATTTGGTAAAAGAGACTGAGCAATTAGTTGTGAACGGACAGTCTCCATTGGCCAAAATATCTAATGTTGACTTGTTTATAGATGAGAATCAACATCTTCTTGAGACTCTCAAGCAAGAGATCAAAGCTACAAGTCAGTATCTGACCTTGGATCTAGATACCAGTACTGGACATTATGTGAAAGTGATGCAGACATAAGGAAAATTAGCCGAGCTGATGGCCAATGATGGAAAGATTCATTCTCGCCTACTTTCTATTCAAACTACCTTAACACCACATCTAGAGGCTATACAAAGAAAATTGGCCAAGGCTAACACATTAATTCAGAGTGATCCAAATTTTTCCACCTCTGAAGGACTCATCAATTTAGCTACTGACTTAGAAGTGTAGACAAAATTTTTAAACCTTGCTTCTACTGCATGGACAGATGCACTCTATATGGTCACGGTGTTGCATCGACCATTTTTGGAGAATATTTGTGATCTTCCTACTAATGAAGAAATAAATCATGTCAAAAACAAGGGGGAATCATCATGACATAAAGTATGAATAGGGACACGTAACACAATTTTAAATATGTATATATATCTCAAGGGGAGTAATAGGAATATTAGGATATTACAAACATACTTATGAAATTGTAAATATGAATGTCATGACAAAGTGTTTTTTCCACTAATGTCAAAGGGGGAGATTGTAGATCCCTATAGTTTTGTTGATCATTAGTTTTTTCACACTTAGTCATATCTAGGCACATATGGTTAGTCATCACTATGACCAAGTCATTTTGTAAAGGCCAAGTTTTGTATTGTATACTTACCGAGCAGTAGTACTACCAAGTAAAGTCATGGTCACTATATGTTTGTAATATGATGAGGAGTATAGCTATTTCAAAGTTACATACATCAATGGTTGCCAAGTGAATGATTGCTGAGTGATAGAGAAGTCGAATCAATGTTGAGTACAGTTAATGCCGAGTGCTAGAGATAACTTTTGCTGAGTAAGCCAAAAGTGACATACAAGTCTGGAATGATACATTGATCCAGGTAAACCATTTTTTATGACAATAATGTTTTGTACTTTGTCTATTTAGAAAATCATGGAGGTAATTACACATCTATGTTATTATCATTGATCCCTATGCAAATCATAGAGCCAATTAGAAAATTGTATAGTTTAGGCGGCAATAAAAATAAATCTGTACCATGGATCTTGGAGCGGTAAAATGTTTTTGTTGTTATATAAGGGAAAGATCTAGACAGAGATAAGTGTATGAATCAAAAGAGAATAGCCAAGTATTCAAACAAAGATTAGTGACTGAGTAAAGTAGTGAAAAGAGCAGAATTAAGAGAAGATCTATAATCAGCATACAAGTGCAAACTGAAAGATTAGGTACTAAGACATTTTAACAAGTGTATTAGTGTAAATCTCTTAATCAACTAGGCCTAGCAGACTTTTTGCAAATCTCCTTACCGAGTACTTACTTCATTGTAAGTTTATAAATCCTTTAACAGGGTAGACTAAACAAGTCTTTTAGCTTTTAACCGAGTAGACCTTTCACAGGGTAGGTCATGTTTGATCACATTTTGTAAAGCCCTAATAGGAAAAACTTATTACTGTAGTAGTGAAGATTTGTGGGTGTCATCCCCACCCCATTTTTACCTTTCAAGGGTTTATGGGTTACCAAACTTATTGTGTTATGTGTGATTTCATAGATGTTGTTTGACATGTTATGTTACTTAGAATGATCAAGATTTGTTTACATGATGCATAAAGTTTTAACAGTTTAGATTTGAAGAAGTGAGTAATATCTGATTCACCCCCCCTCTTAGTATTACTTTCCCATTCATACTTCCAACAAGACACCCATTGTAGGGACATGAATTTGTGGAATCAAGTTTTTATCATTGCTTTGTGTGTATTTGTAGAGAGTTTTGGTAATAGTGAATACCTAATGTATTAGGATTTTTACTGTAACTCATGCTTGATGTAATGTAATAAATTTATTGATTTTGTACAGCATTAGTTAGGATTTTTACTATTTTTATAGCTCTTTTTGTAAATACTTTGTTTTGTTCACTCTCATTGGTCTTAACTAGGTAGTTTGTAAAGATGGGGTTCTAGCTCATTTTCCCATTGTGTATTTTGTATGGCCTTTTGGGAATATTCAATAGAATCCATGTGTGTACATATGGAAGGAGGGGGTGCCCTAAAATGCATAGGAGCTATTTTTAAAGCCTTTCCCTAGGCGAGCAAGAGGTGATCCCTGCTAGGGAAGACTAGAGTGAAGAAGGGATATCTTGCAAAGGTGGATAGATAAGGAAAACATTACTTTTGGAATATGAGGATAGGAGTATTTTTGTGATATGGTGAAGAGGGAGAAGTCTCACAAATCCATTTACCATGGGGAAACTTTCCAAGTTGCAGAGGATCCAGGAAAAGCCTAAAAAAGCCCCTAAAATCACTGATTTTTTATTTAGGGCACTGTATGGCCAGTGTTGAGCCAAGGAACTCAAAAATCCTTGAGGGCTTGGTATATTAACCAAGAATCCAAAGACAATATTAAGGGATTCTTTAAAAGGATTGAGAGTAAATCCTTGATTTCTTGGGGAAGGGGACCTAATTGGGCTAGTAGCCTTTTAGGCCTAATTAGAGAATATTGGTGAGATCGACTTGGTTGTGAAGATAGGGGGAACTCCTAACACCCCTAATTGGTTCAATTGAAGTCTATAAAGATCTCTCTACACCTTTGTATGAATAATTCAATAACTTTGGGGATTATAAGCCTTTAAGGTTGTTTTAAGGTCTAAGGCTAGTATGGCAAGAATGCCTCACTTTGGGTTGGAAAGTGCAGCTAGGAGATTATAATCAAGAAAAGATCCTAGATGTCATAAGTGGTGTAAAATAGGTACCCTAGAAGTCTTGTAAGTAGTAGTAAACTACAACTAATTGAGAACTTCATTGAAGAACTACAAGTGATTAGAGATCATCGAACAATGAAGTGTTCTGTAAGATAATTAAATCAATTTTATGTTGTCATTGATGTCAACTAGTTTTGATAGTACTTATCATGATAGTTGAAAATATCTAACACATCTATAGAAGAGAAGAGAAAGATGAAGAACAGAGATATATACATTGAGGAAGATGGATAGGACCGACGAGGATGAGGAATACTTTTGGTAACTTATTGATGAGTCTATGACTTCATATTGTTGACTTAATTATGTTACATTAATCTATTATGAAGTTGGAAGTAATTTGTTACAAATTAGTGTGGTCAGTTAATGAAGCATTCTAGTATACACCGAGCAGTGTAGTGTATACCGATGAGAACAGTATAAATTAGGCTTCTGTTCACCGATGCATTTCTTTGTTAACCAAGCAGGAACAAAGGAACTAAATTATTAGTTTAGCTGACAGAAGTTGTTGAGCTGTAAAGTGTTATGATTTTGAGATAGAAGATAAAGTTTGTTACAAAGATCAAAAGCTAACAAAATTGAAGGAAGATCTAAAGGTTGGAAACAAAATGTGTTACTGACACATCAGCTGAGGAAGGTTTAAGTAGCAAAATGGATGATGGAGAATAAGTGAAAAAATATGATGGATGAGAAGAAAATGGTTTACATGTCTATTTAAGAGACTAGGGTTTCATTACGAAACTTATACCAAAAGCAGACTGTAGAATTTTTGTGTGAACAAAGCTTCATGCATGCCTGATCAAACTAGTTAAGGAGAACCGAACTATAGAGATTACCGATCGTCATAAATCTATAATTGAGAGATAGTAAGTCATTGATTATTGTTGAAATAGAATTGATATATTGATCAGAGGATTTGAATGAGCATAATATAGATCTGAACATCTGCAATAGAAGTTGTATTGTAATTAGATCACCTACTCTTAAAATTTAACCATTGGAATCAGATAAAATCTCTTATCCGAGTGGACTTGAAAGTCTTGTAATGTCATTCATAGAGTGTACATTTGTTATCCTATCAACCCCATAGTGAATGCTAGTTGGACAATAATAGTTAGTGTTAAATCCTTTAATAGGTCACACCTTACAATGTGTTTTGTAGCCTTTAATAGGGTTGGGTCTTCACTGACCTCACTTTAGAAGAGTGAACAATTTTTGGGTTGCCGGTCCCAGGTGGTTTTTCCCTTAATAGGGTTTCCACATTAAATCTTTTGTATTATGTGTTCATTGTGGTGATTATTTGATTGTCATACTTTACATATTGCATATTGGATTTAATCAGTAATCAGTATAAGTTATTAACAAGTAATTGTTAAAAGCACAAATAGCTTATTATTTTATGATACCAAGCTACAGAAGTTTGTGTAACTTGTTTTTGGATATACATTTTGTATTTGGGACTATGGATAATTGATTCACACCCCTCTTAGTTATTCTAAGAATTGGTATCAAAGCATTGGTTGCTAGATACAAGTTGATTGGTTGCTTGGAATAGACTTTTAAGGACTTCAGCATAATGATCTCAAAATTTATAAGAGGGAAGTGCCAAAGCTAAACAAGGATAACTTCACAATAATTCAAAGTAGGATGAAGTTGCATATATATAGAATTGGGAATTCTGCTCTCAGTCTAATGGAGAATGGCTACATTGCCCTGCTCACTAGATCTTTGACCCTTGATCAATTAAGAGACAGACATGAACATAATGTCACTATGATGTAGATTGATGCTACTCTGACAGATGCCGAATTTGAAGATATCAAGGATTGTACTACTACTAAGGATATGTGGGATAAACTTGCTCGAGTTTATATTGGTGATGTAAATGTAAAAAGAGCCAGAGCTGAAAGCTTAAGAGGAAGATTCGATGACATGAAGATGAAGGAAGGTGAAAATATAGTGCAATACACAAATCATATAAAGGAAGTTGTTAATGCTATAAGAGGATCTGATGGTGTTATTGATGAGGACACTGTGGTAAGAAAAATTCTTAGAACCTTATTACTGGTTTATACAATCAGAATATCTGCAATCCATGAAATGAGATTTGCACATGGTAATACTCTCACTCTGGACAATCTGATTGGTAAATTGACAACATTTGAGCTTAGCAATTATGATAATAGTGTTGTACCGAATGTTGAGTCTACTTTCATGACTTCTCTAAATATTGGTAAGACTAGTAGTAAACATGATGATGATGATAGCAATACTGACAATGAGCTTGATGAACTTGAAGCTCTTATGGCTAGAAGGTTACCTAAAGGTAAAGGTAGATATAAGGGAAAATTTCCTTTAGCATGCTTTAAATGTAAAGAAGTTGGTCACATTGCTGCTAGATGTCCAAACAATAAGGAAGAGGATAGTAATAAAGACCATTCTAGTGAAGGAACCTATGGGAGAAGAAACAATAGAAGCTACCAACAATACAACTGAGACAACTGAGACAACAATGATAAAGGTAAGAAGGTTTGTTACATTGCTAAAGAAGATGATACTTACACTAATTCAAATGATGATGTAGAAGTTGTATTTGTTCCTATGAAGGATGACTCTAAAGAAGAAGAGAGGTATGCAGAAACAACACTAATTTCTAAAGTTAATAAAAATGATACATGGATAATAGATAGTGGTTGTACACATCACATGATGGGTGATGGAGAAAAATTTAATCATCTTGAGAAATACAATGGAGCATCTATGAAAATGGGTAATGATACACCCTCTATGGTAAGAGGAAAATGATCCCCAATGATAAATGATAGAATAAAATGTGAAAATGCTTATTGGGTAGAAGGACTAAATTATAATTTGCTAAGTGTGGCACATCTGAACAATTCAGGTCACCGAGTTTCTTTTGAGAGCAATAAAGTAAAAATATTTGATGATGGAGGAAGACTCGTTGGAACTGGAGCACAATCAAAAGGTAATCTGATTAATCTTGATATTGACATGTCTTCTTTCTTGATGATGAAAAATGAAGATGCTTGGTTGTGGCATAAAAGGTTATGTCATGTGAATTTTGATAACATGATTAAGATCATTAAAAATAAAAGAGTTAGAGGTCTACCTAACTCATCAAAGCCTGATCATGTTATGTGTCATGAATGCTAGAAAGGTAAAATGACCAAATCTAGTTTCAAAAGAAAAGATTATTCAACAAAGAAGATACTTGAGTTGGTTCATATTGACCTATGTGGTCCTATGAGAACTTAGAGTTATTATGGAGACATATATTTCATTCTTTTTGTTGATGATTATACTAGATTAATCACTGTCATGTTCCTAAAAGAAAAATCTAAGGCATTTAAGATGTTGACATGGTATAAAGAAAAAGTAGAGAAAGAGACTAGTAAAGAGTTGAAATGCTTAATATCAGATAGATGAGGTGAATTTATTTTTGATGAATTTACTAATTTTTTTAATGAGCATGGTATTAAAATACATGTCTCTGCACCAAGGACACCTTAGTAGAATGTCATTGTTGAAAGTAGGAAAAGGTCAATTGTTGACTACGCAAGGACATTGATGATAGAGAAGAATGTAGCTCAGACATATTGGAGAGAAATAGTTAGCATAGCTATTTATGTTCTGAACCGAGTACAACTGAAGAAGGACACTAACAAAACACCCTATGAGTTATGGTTTGGACACAAATCCACTATAAGTTACTTTAGAATTTTTGGAATTAAATAATTTATTCTAAAAGATGAAATAAATGGGAAGTTTGACTCAAAAGGTGATGAAGGGATATTTATTGGATATTCCACTAAAAGCAAAGCATACAAGTGTCTAAATAGAGTTACCAAAAAAATGATTGAAAGTACTAATGTAAGGGTTGATGAGTTTCATGATAAGAATGCAGAAGAAAGAAGAAAGAAATTGTAAGACTATGGTAGATTCACTTACATTGAACAACTACAGTATCTACTGAAGCTACAGACTATGATAAATGGTCAGTAGGAAAATAATGTTGAGGAATAGGAAAGAGAAACCAATGAGCAGGAAGGACATACTGAGCAAGAAAATGATCCTGCACAAGATGAACAATAGAGAAGAGATCAAGTACTAGCAAGATTTGTTAGAAGACATCATCTTGAGACTCAAATAATTAGAGACAGACAAGATGGAATGATGACAAGGAGTAAGACAAGACAAGGTACATGTTTAGTTTGTGAATATGAACCCAAGAATGTTAAAGTTGCATTAAAAAATGATGAATGCATTAATGCAATGAAAGAGGAAATAGAATAGATAGAGAAAAACAAAACATGGACTTTAGTACCCAAATGTAAAGATAAGAATATTATCATTACTAAATGGATATTCAAGAATAAGCTTAATGAAAATGGAGAGGTAACAAGGAACAAAGCTAGATTAGTATGCAAGGGATATGCACAGGAGGAAGGAATAGATTATGGTGAAACTTTTGCACCTATTTCTAGATTAGGAGTCAAAATGTTACTTGCATATGTTTCACACAAGAAGCTCAAAGTTTTCCAAATGGATGTAAAATCATCTTTTCTAAATGGGATACTTGAAGAAGAAGTCTAAATAGAACAACTAGAAGGGTTCGTTGATCTAGACAAGAAAGATATGGTATGTAGATTACATAAAGCTTTATATGGTTTGAAGGAAGCACCTAGAGCCTAGTATGAAAGGCTGCATAATTATTTGTTGAGTATTGGATTTGTTAGAACTAGTGAGAATAGCAATCTGTATATGAAAGGAGATTTAGATGATACTATCTTGATTGCTGAAATATTTATGGATGACATAATATTTGGAGGAAAAGATCACATCTATAAATCATTTGCTAATGAAATGAGAAAATAATTCAAAATGTCTATGTTTAGAGAGATTAAGTTCTTTCTAGGACTACAAGTTATTCAGTAGAATGATAGTATATTCATCACACAATCCAAATATATCAAGGAAGTACTAACAACATTTGGCATGGAAGATGATAAACCAATTGGAACACTAATGGTCATAGGTTTCAAAATGACAAAAGAGGATGAAACTACAGAGGTAAACTAGACATTGTACCGATCTATGATTGGTAAATTAATGTATGTAGTGCATAGTAGACCAGATATAGCACATGCTGTGGGGATTGTTGCAAGATTTTCTACAAATCCTATGGAGTCACACATGGTTGCTACAAAGAGAATCTTAAGATACCTGAAGAAAATGGAAGACTATGGATTATGGTATCCTAAGGAAGGCAAGTTTGAACTCAGAGTCTACACGAACGCTAATTGGGCTTGAAATGTGGATGACATATAAAGCACCATTGAAGGAGCATTTTTATTTGGTGAAAGACTTGTTACATGGACAAGTAAGAAGTAGTCTTGTATTTCCTAGTCTATAGCTAAAGCAGAGTATATTGTTGCTGCTACAAACTGTTCAAATATTGCATATATTAAGTAAGTGTTAGAAGGTATGTATGAGGTAATCACTGAGCCGGTAATTATATATTCTGACAACACTAGTGCTATAAACATTTCAAAGAATCTAGTGATGCACTAAAAAACAAAGCACATATATATTAAGTATCACTACTTAAGAGAACAATTACAGGAGAAGCAAGTAAAGCTAGAATTTGTTACATCTAAAGAACAACTTTCAAATATATTTACTAAGCCTCTACCAAAGGATACATTTGAATACTTGAGGACTAGACTTGGGGTCCGTCCCCTATCTACCAGTCACTAATGTGATCTGGAGGTTGCATCAACCTAATCTTATCAGAAGATCATACATGTTCATGCAACATTGTTCACACTTTATATTTCTATCTAAGGTTGTGAAAAGTTTGAAGAACTAGAATAGATTGGCATTATAGTATAGAGAGATATAGAGAATGAACTAGAAAACAGAGAGTTACATGGCTACTACATAGTTGTATGTTTATTTGTTTCTTTGGCATTGTTGTCAAAGGGAGAGATAAACAATATGATAACCAAGGAGAACACTGAAATGTCTATCTAAGGGAGAGATCTGAAAGTAAGCGGGAGCATTGAAGATCAGTTACTGAGAACAAAAGAATGAATCTAAGAGATAAAAAGATCATATCTGCAGAAGGCAGTCTCCACTTGAAATGCTATCAATTAATGTGGTGAATAAAAATATTAAGCTAGGGAAAGCTTGTGCCGAGTTACAACATTCATTTATAGAGTTGTAGAATACATGTTTGGTATGTGTATGGTATACTTCATATTGCTTGAGTTGCCATCAATGCCAAAGGGAGAGATTTATAAACTACAACTGATTGAGAACTTCATTAAAGAAATACAAGTGATTAGAGATCACTGAACACTAAAGTTTTATGTAAGATAATTAAATTAGTTTTATGTTGTCATTAATGTCAACTAGTATTGACAGTACTTATCATGATAGTTGCAAATATCTAACATATTTGTAGAAGAGAAGAGAAAGATGAAGAACCAAGATATATACATTAAGGAATATGGATAGGATAGATGATGATAAGGAATAATTTTGGTAACTTATTGATGAATCTATGTGATGTAGGAGCATTTTGGGTTCCTGAAGATCTTTCTTACTCTTGGAGGAATTCCCTGGCAGAGGGATGCAGTACTTTATTTTTGACCGCTTTCTGAGTTTCTGGGTTGTGTTGATCTGTGGAGATCTTTGGAATGTGCACTAAAAGGTATTTGTTCCTTTATGTATATGGAAAATATATCTAAGGTCATAGCTCTTGAGGTGGCATGGTTTGGGAGATATTGGATGAACTGTTTAAAAGTTAGAGTTGTTTTCCTTGCCATCAGAGCAGCATTTTCCTACAATTTTGGTGCTGATTGCACATCATGGTAACCTTGAGCCTTAATGAATTATAATTTTATCTCTTAGGGCCTTAAAGAGGACCTAAAATACTATCATTTAGCAAGGGATCAAGCCCTGATTCATTATGAGTCAAAAGTTATGGTTGTTTTTCCAAGGACCTATTTCTTGACACTTTTCACGTGAAACATGGAGTGTTTCTTTTTGCACAGTTCCGTGTGATGAGATGGGGACTTGCATGGTTAAGGGAATGTTTTTGGGTCATGTGTGGACATAAATCTAAAGACACATTAATTTTTTATCATTATTGCACTAGTTTTGGTTTCTCTTATTGTACTAGACCTACATTGTAATTAAAACCTGACTGGCTGACTTGTGGCTTAGCTGGCTATATATTGAGAGCTTGGGTAGATGTTTAGGAGTAAGTGGAGTGGTAGATGATCATTAGATCATTAGGAAGAGTAGAGTAGAAGTATATTTTTGAATCTGGGAGTTTGTAGTATAACTAGTGGCCTACGGGCTTAGGACAACAAGGGGTTGCTTGGAAGTGTGAGTACAAGTTTAGACCTTGCACATGGTGGTTGTTCCTATGAGAGGCTGCCTATTGCAGATCTAAACTAGTTGGTGGTTCCTTGGATCTTGTGAGATCTTGTTGATACTTTATTATTTCATTGTAATAGGCTGAAACACAAAAGGCCTTACAGTCGGGCATGTTAATGGAAATTCTATTTTGAATCATTTCTTGTTGCATTTCACTACAATTGTTGTTGTTATAATTAGTAGTTGTAGCTTTGGACCATCCATTATTGGATCCTCCATCCCTGTCCTGCATCACTATGACTTCATATTGTTGAATTGATTATGTTACATTAATCTATTATGAAGTTGGAAGTAATTTATTACAAAGTAGTGTGGTCGGTTAATGAAGCATTCCAGTATACACCGAGTAGTGTAGTGTATATCGACGAGCACAGTATAAACTAAGCTTGTGTTGACCGATGCATTTATTTGTTAACCAGGCATGAACAAAGGAACTAAATGATTAGTTTAGCCAACAAGAGTTGATGAGCTGTAAAGTGTTATGATTTCAAGATAGAAGATAAAGTTTGTTGTGAAGATCAATGACTAACAAAATTCAAGGAAGATGCAAAGGATGGAAACAAATCATGTTACTGACAAATCAACTGAGGAAGGTTTAAGTGGCAAAATAGATGAAGGAGAATAAGTGGAAAAATTAGATGGATGAGAAGAAAATAGTTTACATGTCTATTTAAGAGAGTAGGGTTTCATTATGAAACTTATGCCAGAAGAAGGAGACTATAATTTTTGCATGAAAAAAACTTCACGCATGCCTGATCAAATTGGTTAAGGAGAACTAAATTGTAGAGATTACCGAGCATTAGAAAGCTATAACTGAGAGATAGTAAGTCATTGATTATTGTTGAAATAGAATTGATATATTGATTAGAGGAATTGAATGATCATAATATAGATCTGAACATCTACAATAGAACTTGTATTGTAATCATATCACCCATTGTTATAGTTTAACCATTGAAATTAGCTAAAATCTCATAACTGAGTGGACTTGAAAGTCTTGTAATGTTGTTCATAGAGTGTACATTTTTTATCCTATCAACCCCATAGTGAATGTTGGTTGGATGATAACGGTTAGTGTTAAGTCCTCTAACAAGTTCACACCTTATAGTGTGTTTTGTAACCTTTAATAGGGTTAGGTCTTCGCCGACCTCACTTCAAAAGAGTGAACAATTTTTGGGTCACCGGTCCCCGGTAGTTTTTCCCTTAATAGGGTTTCCACATTAAATCTTTTGTGTTATGTGTTCATTGTGGTGATTGTTTGATTGTCATACTTTACATATTCCATATTGGATTTCATCAGTAATCAATATAAGTTATTAATTGGTAATCAGTAAAAGCACAGACAATTTACTATTTTATGTTACCAAGCTGCGAAAGTTTGTGTAAATTGTTTTTGGATATACATTTTGTATTTGGGACTCTGGATAGCTGATTCAACCCACTCTCAAATATTATAACAATTACACTAGAGCATTAATCAGTGATTGGTTCATTGAACCTCCCTATCAAAGTGGTATCAGAGCTGCAAAAGGATTTGGGATAGCTTGGTAAATGTTAGAGTGTGAATCTAGTGCATCCAGCAAAATAGTGACCAATGCAGAATTGGCAAAGAAACTATAAGACCAGGAAGAAGACAACAAGTTGTTGATAGAAAGATTTACACAACTAGAATAGTTGTTTAGTGAGGTTGAAGATAAGGAAGATAAAGTCAATGACAACATAGAGTAGAAATAAGAGATGGAAGATAGAGAGAAAGAAGTGGAGTTGAAGGAAGAAGCTCCAACACATAACCCTGTCATGCTACAGGAACCATTCTTTAAGGCACTAAAATCATTGACTGGTAAAGAATTAGAGGGAGTTCCACTTTTTTGCACAAAAATGAACCAGATATGATCATGGATAGGATCAATGGCATGGTGAATCACTTAAAGTGTGATGGGGTTACAAAAGCTTAGAAAGTTAAAGTCGAAAAGTAAATATTGAGGGGTTCATCTATCACATGGTGGAAATTCATCCGGATAGAAAGGGAGAAAGAAGGAAAGAGTTCCATTGTCACATGGAAAGGAATGGTGACAAATATTAAACAAGCATACATGCCTACTAATTATGAGATTTAGTTATAGAAGAAAAGACAAAATTTAAGGCAAAAGGACATGGATGTCCATGGCTACACTAAGGTGTTCCAAAATCTTTTCTTAAGGTCCAAATTCATGGAAGATGAAACCATTAGGCTAGATAGCTATTTGAATGGCCTCAAGTGGCCTATCTAAGAAGACATGAGCCTTGTTACACCCAAGACAGTACATGAGTGCTATGAAATTTCTCTCAAGCTTGAAGAGAAGAGAAAAAGAAGACATGATTCAACCTCAATAGGAAGAGGAAGGGGTATAGATAATAGGGGTCATAGGAGTAGATATGGTGGAAGAGGTAATGAACCTAGGACCCAAGGAAAGTCCAAAATTATCAACCATGGAAGTGAGACAACTACTAGAGGTGGATATGGAAGAGGTAGAGGAACTCAAGGGGCTTCTAATAGAGGAAGAAGTACTAGCAAATGTAACTCCTACTTTGCTAGTATGAAATACTATAATTGTGGAGAAATGGGTCACCCTAGTTATAGGTGCCCTAAGAAAGCCTCTTCTTCAAGCAATGAAAAGAGGGTAGCCTATACCGAAGATGACACACAAAGTGTCAAATCTCTAGAGATTAGTCACATTGAATGAGAGATGGGGGAGAAATTGATGTTTAGAAGGGTTCTGATCAGGTGAGCCAAAATAGAGAAGAGCTTTATTTAGGATCAGATGCAAGATACTTGGTAAGGTGTGCAAAGTCACAGTGTATTCAGGGTCCACTGATAATATAATCTTGGGGGAAGTAGTAAAGAGTATCAACTTGGAGAAGTTACCCCACAAAAATCCCTACAAGGTGACATGGCTAAATAAGGGACAAAGTGTCTTTATAAATGAGCAAACATGGGTGGAGTTCTATGTTGGAGACTATAAAGATAATTTTATTTGTGATGTATTGCCCATGGTTGCATGCCATCTCCTATTAGGTAGGCCATGGCAATATGATAGAGGGGTCATTTATGATGGGAAGGAGAATGCCATCTCATTTAAGAAGAATGGTAGGACCTTCAAAATATAGTCACTGCTAGAGGAAGAGGAGCCATAGTCAAAGACCCCTAGTGTCTTGCTAAGTCATGGAAATGAGTTTCTCAATACACTTTAACATGAGGTAAGTGAAGGGTATCCTATTATGGTGCAACCAAAGGAGGAGAAAAAGCCAGTCCAACCACATATGGTAGAGGAAGTAAATAGTTTACTTGGAAGGTTCAAGGATATAATCAGTTATGGAACACCAAGCTCACTCCCTCCTCAAAGGACCAGAAGTCATCAAATTGATTTTATTCCAAGAGCCTCACTACCAAACAAGGAAGCCTACAAGCTTACTATAGAATAAAACCAAGAAGTGGTAAGACAAGTGCAAGAGTTGTTAGATCAAGGACTCATCAAGAAAAAAATTAGTCCTTGTGTAGTGCTAGTGGTATTGGAATCTAAAAAATGGGGTAACTAGATAATTTTAATTGATTCTAGAGCTATCAATAAAATTACAATCAAATATAGGTTTCCTATCCCTAGGATTAAAGAATTAATGGATTCTCTAGGTGGATCTAAGTATTTTACCAAGTTGGATGTCAAAAATGGGTACCATCAAATCAGAATAAAGGATGGGGATGAGTAGAATAAAACTTTAAAGACTACTAAATATTTGTATGAATGGAGGGTGATTCCATTTGGGCATAAAAATACCCCTAGCACATTCATGAGGTTAATGAATGAAATGCTTAAGGATTACATAGGAAGATTTGTGGTAGTGTATCTAGATGATATACTTGTTTTCAAAAAGTAAAAGAGAGGACCACCTACAACACCTAGAAATTATACTCAAAAGGTTACAAGAGGAGAATTTATCCATCAATCTAGAGAAGTTTGAGTTCCTCAAGAAAGAACTTGTGTATTCAAGTTTTGTAGTATCTGAAGGTACCTTGAAGATGGATCCAAGTAAGGTGGAGGTTATCTTGAATTGGCCAATACCAACAAAAAAAATTGAGGTAAGGAGCTTTCATGGGTTAGCTCAATTCTATATGAAGTTAATAAGGAACTTCAGTGGTATTTGTGCACTGGTGTTAGACCACATTAAAGGTGGGATCAAGACCAAGTTTAAATGGACATTTGAAGTAGAAAATGATTTGAAAATATTAAGAAACAACTGGCTACCCAAACTATCCTATTGTTACCAAGCTTTGACAATCCATTCACATCGGAGTGTGATGCAAATGGAGTGGGACTAGGGGGATTATTAATCCAAGAAGATAGACCTATAGATTTCTTTGGTGAAAATATCAATGAAGCCAAGAAAAATTTATGAACTTATTATTTCAATTTATATGCCCTAGTGTAGTCCATTAGGAAGTGGAGACATTATCTCTTGCCTAATGAGTTTGTGGTGTTTATAGATAATCAGGCACATACCTATATCAACACCCAAGATAAGTTGAGTAATAGGAAGTTGAAGTAGATAGAGTAACTACAAGACTTTACATTCACTATCAAACACAATAAAGATCACTTGAACAAGGTGACAAATGAACTAACTAGGAGAATGCTGATAGTGCAAGAAGTACAACTTTAAAGTATTGGCATTGAGAGTTTCAAAGAACTATATAGGGATGATGAAGATTTTGTTGAAGGTTATAAGATATGTGATGACTTCAAAAGTCAATTTCATAGTCATTTTGAAGATTATACTTTTCAAAGTGGGCTCTTGTTTAAGGAAAACAATTTATGTGTTCCTAAGGGTTTAATGAGAGAGAATCTGATCCAAGAGAAACATAGTGGTAGTCTTAGTGGCTATTATCGAAACAATAAGACTATGGAGTTAGTAAAAAGGTTTAATCATTAGCCTAAGTTGCCAAGAGATGTAAGGAAATATGTGGAACAATGTATAGTGTGTATGAAAGCGAAGGGTGGAGCTAGAAATGCAGGTTTGTCTAAGCATTTTCCCATTCCCAATAGGCCATGGGAATATATTGGCATGGATGTTATTATAGGTCTCCCTAAGACCAAAATGTGGTTGGATAGTGTTTGTGTGCTCATGGATAGATTCAGTAAAATGAGTTATTTCATTCCTTGTAACACCACTCATGATGCAAGTTACATAGATCACCTCTTCTTTAAGGATATTGTTAGGATACATGGTTTACCCCTCAGTAATGTATCTGACAGGGATGTCAAGTTCACGAGTAATTTTTGGCAGACTCTATGGAGAATACTAGGCACAAACTTATCTTTTGGGCTAGCTTACCATCCCCAAATGGATGGTCAAACTGAAGTGATAAATAGGGTGTTAGGTAACCTACTTAGGTGCCTCACAAAATAATATGGACAAACATGGGATATAGTCCTTCCTCAAGTTGAGTATGCTTATAATGACATGTAAATAGGACCACATGAGAAGCCCATTTGAGATAGTATATGGGATGCATCCAAGAGGATTGTGTGAGCTTAGGGATCTAGGAGCTATGGAGAATAGGAGTGGCCATGCAGATGATTTCTCTCAGATTATGAAGAAGGTACAAGAAAATGTGAAGAATACTATCACAAAGGAAACTAAAAAATTAAATGCCAAAGTAGATATGTCAAGGAAAGATGAACAGTTTGCAGTAGGAGACTATGTTACGATACATCTCAATAAGTCAAGATTGTAGAAGGGTAAGACAACTAAGTTGAAAATGAAAAGAGTGGGACCTTATAAGGTTTTAGCAAAATATGGGCACAATACATACAAGGTGGAGCTACCAAAAGATTTGATTGTTTCACTAGTGTTCAATATATTAGATTTGATTAAATTTAAGGGTCCACTATCAGAAGTTAACTAGAACAATAAGGAAATATTGAATGATACTACTCCTACAATCTTACCTCCCACAGTCAAGCCACAAGCTAAAAGGATATTAAAATCTAGGATGAAGAAGTCCACTAGACACCAGGTCTACATGGAGCATTTCATCCAATGGAAAAATAAACTAGAATCAAAGTCGACATGGGTAGAGAAAAGTAATTTCAAGAAGCTAGGCATAGATATGTCTCTGATTTCTCCTTTTGTTCTGTGACAATTGTGTAGAGGGGGAGAATGGTGTAGGAGCACCCATGGATTGCTCAAGACAATCCATATAGTTTTTATTTTTGGTTCGTCACTGAGGTCATTTTTTTCTTCTATATAAGTTTAAGGTCATGTTGACCATGGAATGAGTACAATATTGTCTTGTGTTAACTCTTAGGACCTCTTGGAAGAGGCAACCAAGGGCTAAAAGGTTGTAAATCCTCCTGACTTGTAACAAAGAGGTGATGATGTCAACAGGGCATAGGATAGGTTAGAACTAGGTTTTGACCATGTTTAAGGTCTTAAGTGAGGTTATATAGAAGAGAGAAAGTCATTTACGCAAAAATGTAAAAGTTGCAAAAAAAGATGTAAAAGTTGCATTTGCAACTTTTACAACTTTCAAAAGTTACTAGACCAAATTGGCCATAAGATCTTCAATTGATTTTAGTGTGACCTAATGGATACCTAAGGACCTAATAACCTATTTAAGATCAAATTTGACCTAATTGAGAGGTTAGACACCCATTGTACAGACATGAATTTTTGGAATCAAGTTTTTATCATTGCTTTGTGTGTATTTGCAAAGAGTTTTGGTAACCGTGAATACTTAATGTATTAGGATTAACACTGTAACTCATACATGATGTAATGAAATAAATTTCTTGATTTTGTGTGGAATTAGTTATCATTTTTATTAGTTTAATAGTTATTTTTTTAAGTACTTTATTTTCTTCACTGTCACTGGTCTTAACCAGGCAGTTTGTAAAGATGGGGTTCTAACTCATTTTCAGAGCATGCATTCTTTACAACTTTTTCAGAATAGTGACTAGAATCCATGTGTGTACATATGGAAGGAAGAGAGGCCCTAAAATGAAGAGGAGATATTTCTAAAGTCTTTCCCTAGGTGAGCTAGAGGTGAGCCTCACTAGGGAAGACCACAGTGAAGAAGTGATATCTTACAGAAGTGGATAGCTAAGGAAAAAATTAATTTTCAAAAAGGAGTATTTTTGTGATATGGTGAAGAGGGATAATTATCACCAATCCATTTACCATGAGGAAACTTGTAAAGTTGTAGAGGAGCCAGGAAAAGCCTAAAAAGCCCCTAAAATCACTCATTTTGAGTTAAGGCACTGTACAATTAGTGGTAAGCCAAAGAACCCAAAAATCCTTGAGGGGGATGACATATGAACCAATAATCCAAATAAAAGATTTGGGGTTTCTTTGTAAGTATTGGGATTAAATCCTTGATTTCTTGGGGAAGGAGACCTAATTGGGCTAGTAGCCTTTTAGGCCTAATTGGTGAAGATTGGCGAGATCGACATGGTCGTGAAGCTAGGTGGGACTCCAAAAAACCCTAATTGGTTGGATTTAAGTCTCTAGATACCTCTCCACACCTTTGTAAGACTAATTCAATAACTTTGGGGATTATAATTCTTTAAGGTGGTTTTAAGGGCTAAGGCTAGTATGGTAAGAATGCTTCTAGTTTGGGCTTGATAGAGGGAACTTTCATGATAGTTGGGTTGGAAAGTGAGGCCAGAGGATCCTAATGAAGCAAAGATCCTATAGGTCATAAGTGGTGTAAAATAGTCACCCTAGAAGTCTTGTTAACAGATTAGAGCATGAATCAGTGATTGATTAATCCAACCTCCCTATCAAGATCTATGTAACTAACTTTTCTTCTCATCATGATCATCCAACCAATGATAGCTAATCGTTAAATGTAATTTGAATCCTTATTTAATATATGTTCATCACTTGATGTCCTCCATTTGTATTTAGGTTAACTTCTCTCAGTGCCTAAACCTTCCCTTTTTGTTTAGTGCCTTTGGTTCCTTTGCCTTTACTAAATTACTCCCTTTTTACCTTTTAACTTTACCAAGTGACATTTCCTACTTAGTAGCCAAAAATATTTTTCTTACCAACTTGACAAATCTGAATTACCATGCTTTTCTAACTTAACATAATAATATGTTAGGTTGAAAAAAATCATATCATCATAATCTAATTATTTTATGATATGTATTAGTTACCCATTTGAGTTTTGCTACTTCATAACATCTCATTTCTTCATCTTCTTAACTCATTCAACTTATATCAGATACTAAATAATATGACAACATAATATAAAATAGAAATCAATTGCTCAATATCAATGAGATCACAATAATTTATCTAACCTTTCTATTATCATATATTCCTCAGATGTTGGTCATTCTTTATCATCACCAGCATAAAATAATTAATCTTCAACATTACTATTAGCTATGATGACATTAAATTTTCACAAAAAAAATAATATTGGTTTATTGTCTTGACCGAGTACTTCCCCTACAAACATGTGGATTGCATCACACTCCACTTGGAAAACATTTCTAAAGGCTAGAAAAGAAAGGATGAGTTGTTGGGACACCTTCTTCTTTAATGTTTCAAAAGACCCATCAACCTCTTTAGTCCACAAAAACTTACATTTTTGTCCCTACTTTATAGTCTCAAGCATTGGACCATAAACATGACAAAACCCTTTTATAAAATCCCTAAAAAAACTTCCAATCTACAAAAACTTGTAACATCCCTCATTTTTCTAGGGGTAGGCCAAGAAAGAATAGGACCCACCTTTTCCTGATCTATTTTCAACTCACAATGAGATATAAAAAGACCCAAGTATATGATTTCTTCTTGCATAAACAAACACTTTGTCAAATTTATCATTAACTTTTCCTTATCAAACCTCCTTAGGACCATGTTTATATGCTTTAGTTTTCTTCCTTGAATCTATTGAAGATTAGTATGTCATCTAAATATGCAATCACAAAATTCCCTATAAACTCCTTTACGACCTCACTCGTAAGTCTCATAAATGTACTAGGGGCATTCAATAAGCCAAAGGTCATAACCTTCCATTCACATAACCCCTCGTTTCTTTTATCTGAAGTCTTCCATTCATCCCCTAGTCTTATCCTAGTCTAGTGATATCCACTTTTTAAATTAATTTTTGAAAATTACTTATCACCCCCTAAATAATCAAGTAAATCTTCAATCCTAGGTATATAAAATATATACCTTCTAGTGATCTTGTTGATGTCCCTTGAGTTTGTACATAGCCTCCAAGTTCCTTCCCTCTTGGGTGCAAGGACTGTTAGTATTGAAAAATAGCTTAAAATCTTACCAAACTATACGAAGTCCAATAGATGTTCAATCTCCCTAGCCATATCTACATTTTGTTGAGGTGTGAGCTTATATGCTTCATTGTTTCGTAATGTAGATCCAAGTATAATATCTATACAGTGGATTATATCTCTCATAGGAGGTAGAGATGTGGCCATTCCTTTTGAGATTATGCCTTTATACTAATCCAACTCTTACCAAACTATACTGAGTCCAATAGATGTTCAATCTTCCTATCCATCTTTTCATTTTTTTGAGGTGTGAGCTTATATTATTCTTTTTTTGGTAAAGTAGATCTAGGGATAAAATCTATGCAATGGCTTATATCTCTAACAGGAGGAAAAGAAGTAGGCATTCCTCTTGAGATTATCCCTTTATACTAATCCAACAATAATTGAACTGTGGGGTCTACTAACCTTTCTTTTCTTGGTGTTTTGTCTCCTTCTCTAGTCACTCCTAATGGTCTTTAGGAGAGGGATTAATGTATAACAGACTTCTTCTTTAGTCACTCCCTTCATGAACTCCTTTACTTACACCACCAACACTTTATCCTTTTTACCTCTAGGATCTTATTCTCCACCCTCCATCAAGGTAAGCAATTCTATGAATTTCCCATCTTTACTGATAGAGTATCTATTTTTAAAGCCATCATGGTGTCCCTTGAGATTATATTTCCATGGTCTCCCATGTAGGAGATGGAAAGAATCCATCTTGGCTACATCAAACAATAAACTATCCTTGTATGATACTATTTTAAATTCCACCCAATTCTACTCTTCTACAATATCTTATTGACTTGGGTGAGTTATGAGACTTTATATGGACAAAGGTGAGGTATCTTTTTAATTTTAAGTTTATCTATCATTTATAGAGACACAAACATCTCTATAGAACCCTAATCAATTAGAACTTTATATACCTTAGCTCCTTACTTGAAAATTGTTCTAAAGAGGGACTTCCTTTATAGGGTTTCACTTATAGGTGTCTTCATGGTAGTCACTACTCTCTAAATCAGTAGGGCCTCTCCTCTTTTAGAGTATCCATATGCATCTAGAGCATTCACACTTTGATAAGAAGTCATTCTTTGACATTCTTATTCTTGGACAAGATTTGTCCTTCTTATTCTACTATTATTACCTTCACTCTTATTTTGATACTAATTAGAATCATCTTGAGAACCAAAACCATTCCCTTTTCCTCTAAAAGGGCTTCTTCCTCTTTGTTGTCTACCTCTTCCTTTACCATTTTGATATTTTCTCCTCTTGAAATTTTCCTCCACCTTGGATGCAAATTGGTAACACTTTTGTACTATTCTAGGGGTTTGTAAATACAACTCTTGTTGAATATAAAATGCTAGCCCATTCATGTATCTAGCTAACCTCTCCCCTTATGTCTCCTTTGTCTTGGATTTCATACAAAATTTCATGAATTCCTTTGTTTATGTGTTCAAATACATATTCCTTTTCCTATTTTTTTGTCTTCTCCTATGGAGTTGTACCGCATAATTTTCTATTACAGATTCCTAAGAAAAACTCACCATTCTCTTGAAAGTAGAAACTCTATTCTTGCCTTCTCTCTTTCATCTTGCATAAAATTCTACCTTGTCAAAATAGAACCTTTTAAATTTTACTTTTCTATCTTTACCTTCTGGTGCTTAGTAATTTATTTACATTCAAAGAAGCTTATGATGGATTTGATGTAATCTATAAATAAGTCTGGTTCCATCCTCCCACTAAATATCATTAATTCTAACTTCCCAGCCATAGTCCTTCTCTCAATAGACTTTAGGTAATTTAGGAGGGTTCTATGGTCTATAGGAACTTCCTCTACTTCTTGTCTTTGGATGTCCTCATTTTCCCATTCTCCATCATCTCCAGAGCCTTCACCACTCTTTCCTCTCATTTATTCCAAAATAATAAAGGTTATAAATATAAGTTTGGGTAACCTATTGAGATCCTTAATTGGAGACAAATTGAGTAATTTAGATTTAATGTTAACACAAGAAGAGTTTATATACAATAATTTAGTGAATAGGATTACTCAAAAAACACCTTTTTATATTGTTATGAGAATACAAGAAAGGGTTATATCAAACTTGAAATATTTTTCTAGAGAAGAGAAGAGGAGTGTCAAAGGAGAAGAATTTGTTGAATTTATGAAGTCATTGCATGAGAAAGTGACACATAAGTTGGAGCAGAGTAATGAGAAATACAAGGATAGTGTAAATAGGATGAGAAGACATAATATTTTTTAGATTGGTAATAAGGTAAAGGTTCATTTAAAGAAATGAATATTTCCAGTTGGAACCTATAGTAAGTTGAAGATGAAGAAATTTGGTCCCTGTAAGGTAGAGAAGATGATTGATAGTTGAAATGCTTATGAAGTAGAGTTACCTGATGACATGGTCATATCACCAATATAGAACATTGAAAACTTTTATGAGTACCATGAACCTAATGAAGAAGTGACAATAAAAGAGTGATTATCATAAGAAGAACATAGATGAAGTTGAACATATTTTGGAACAAAGAGTTGGTAGAAGCACAAGAGTAAAGGATTACATGAAATAATTGGTAAATTGATAGAATAGATGAATTGAACACTCTACATAGATTTATCAATCTAAGATAGATTTAGTTTATGTTGAACCTCACTCGTGATTCAGAGAATCATTTTCTTTTCAACCCATGGTGTCTAATGCAAGAGAATCTTGGGTTCTTGGTAATCATGTATCTAGATACCTTGCTAGATGTTCTCACTAATTACTTTTGAGTAATCTATGGAGTGCTCCTATTTTTTAATCGGCGAGCACAATTACCACTTAATAATGTGTTGTATCTTATCATGACTTAGGGTATCTTATCATCCAACACACACTAGTGTCCCTTAAGAATGGGATTAATATGAAGGACTCCACCCCCTAAGAAAATTTCTCCAAACCATCCAAATTATTCATCAAATAAGTTTCATCACTCCTCCTAAAGCCACTTTCTTCACAAAATTCTTCACCTACACTTGTAGCTCTGACAGACTATTTTTTATGGTCTAGTCCAAATTTCCCTCAAAGGACCGACAAAGAAAGGAAATTTTCTTATACTCTTTTGGGATCTTCACAACCTCCTATTTTAGTTTATTCTTAATGCCACAAAAAATCACTCAACCCTTTGGTTGATCAGAGAGCTAATGAGGTAATTAGGTCTTGGTTTACAAAGGAACTACCCTTACCACCTTATGTTTCATCAAAATAAAATATTAATCACCAAAGGGAAACAAATTACCAAATCCAAAGGTACAACCTTTGGTTCAATACCCATTGTCCAAAACTCCAACTTTTAGAGTTAGACAGTGGATGGCCATATCCAAATGTCCACCTAGGGCATCAGATTTACCCTCAATCCCTACATCCTCAAAACAAAAACCTTTGGAAATTTAAAGTACAAGGGGCCTGAGTTGTATTCCATAGAGGATGATGAAATTAAAATGGTAGATATACAAGTTATGGCCATTTTAATTGGAAAAGGCTAGAATTGAGGGTTTCTCAAGCTAATGCACAAGAAAATTATACAACTTTTGTTATAGACCAGTTCAGACTACCAAATCACTTGAAAATGAAATATTAAAATATGCAAAAAAAGATTGAATCATTTTGAGACTCTAACTAACCCGTACATCTTTGTACAATGAGAAAAATGTGCGTTCTATAGGAAAAATGAACAATTATTATTTCTTTTAATCTCTCAAAATACTATACAATCTCCTCTCCTTTCAAACATGAGGTGTTGGGATATAGATATCCATCCTCAATGGTTCTTAAATACCATTCAAAATTTATAATCCATTGTGATTAGAATTTATAGGTTGACAAGAAATGTTGTCAAAATACAAAATTGCATTATTGACAACATTTTCAATATTGCTCACAAAGTTGCAATCTCCTAAAAAATAGAACCCTTGAGACATGGGTTGGTAATAATTTATTGAAACATCAGTACAAAATCCTAGAAGGAATCTAAGACTCCTAGGAAACATAACTACTATCCCTTGGCTCATATATCCATGGTGGCTTGTAAGATACCATTCCAAGACATTGAGTTACATATTAGGGAACATCTTTACTAAAAAAATGAAAAATAGAATATAAATATAATTATAACTCCTCCCTCCTATTTGCCCATTTTCCTATCATTGCAAAATTTTGTTGAAAATGGTCTTGTCTTGCTGCAAAACATTTCTTATCAATGAAGAAAATTTATGGTGTGTTGTAGCTTGCAAGCTTAGCTAGGGATAGTTCAAGGTGTTTGTAAGCTCTAGTTTAGATCGCATGTGCTTAAATAAAAAAAAGCAGTGAGATATGGCTATTTCAATGTCTAAGAAATAGGTCTTTTCCATGAGTAAGGGTTTCAAAATTTATCTAAGTCTAGAAAAACCCTAGCCAAATCTATTTTCTCACAACCTTTTCAGGCCACTTAAAGTCCCCATTCTGCACATGTTTTATTTTCTAGGCCTCAGAAGTTAAGTTTGTATTAACTAACATTATGACTATAGTGTTCACATCATCTCCTGATCTTAGCTATTATGTGTCGAATGTTCAATGATCTAGCGGGCGGTTATTATTTTGTTCAATCGTTCAATCTCCAAATAATGCAGTCAAGTTTGTTGCCACTCAAAGATTGAACAAGGACCATTGATAAAGATCGAGATGAACAATTGGCACGTGATCTCATAATGAAATAGTTAAGGAAGGACATATTTAGTGATTATGTGAGGACCATTGATGGTAATGTGGATCAACAACTAGCACTAGTTCTCGTAATGAAGCCCAAGGTTAAGAAAATAGCCAGTGAATGCACGATTGCCCTAGTCATGTAATCTCCAAGTCTGATCATAGTTAAAGGTTGGTCAAGGTTTTTTCTTTGTCACCGGATTGCCAGATAAAAGATGAGTTAAGTCAAGAGCTTGGTGATTCAGTGATAACCGATGATGTTGATCTTGATTGATGGTTGTTGTGTATCCTCCAAATCAAATTCAGGGTTAGCCAGGAATCCAAGGATCTAGCAAAAGAAGCATTCATGTGTTCTCCAAATGTAACCCTAGTCAAGAAAAGTATTTAGAGACTCCAAGTTTTCTTTAGTTGCTTATTATCCAAATGGGCTAGGTTAAGTTGGGTTAACATTAGTTTGATCTTGGTGGTTAAATCTTGCATTTGAAAAATTGGTGACTAAGTGATATCATGCTCTCTTGATCTTGGTAGATAAGTGCTAAACATTCAGTGATCTAGCAACATGGTTATCTCCTAATCTTGTAATAAAGGGGCTAAGTCTTCACACATTTGGAAATTCATCGATAGTCGTAGATAGATTTGAAGATCATTGGGTAGTGTTTAATCTAGATATTTTACCAAGGTCAAGTGAAATATTGAGTGATCTCATGAATGCTTTGTTCATGTGTTCTCCAGATGAAGTCTCAGTTAAGTAAAGTGTTCAGCAAATTGGAGATGGCTTCAGTCACTGAATCTCTAGATAAATCATGGGTTGAAGATAAAGCCTTGGAAATTGAATATAATTCATGGATGCAGATGATATTGGAAGGTGATCACCAGTTCGCAGAATCAAACCAGGGGTCAAGAAAATATTGCAAGTTTACATGAATGATTTATTTGCATGATCTAAAAACTAGACCCAGGTTAAGGAAATACTTTAGTGATCATGAGAAGTCTTCAATCTCTAGTTCTCCAGATGACTTAGGGTTAAGGGAGGCTTGTTGAGGTTAAGATAAAGATATTGTCAGGTGTGCTGATGTGCTCATTTCTAACTAGTTACCTGGAAAAGATGATGTGGCCAGATATTTTTCAAAGATTAATTGACTGTTTTTGATTAATAAGGATTGTCCGATGTACTAAGAAAGATAATGATCAATGGTCATGTTTTAAACTTAACTAGTTAACCATTAAGGCCATAGATTTGAATTGATTAAGGGTTTCTATAGGGTTTGTTATAGTCAGCCAGAAATGACAAAGCTGAATTAGATTTGATTTTGTTATAGGATGGTTCTAGGTAAAAAAAGATGAACAAGATATTAGGTAGCCATCTAATCTGATTTCCTTTCCTAAGGGTTCCATGTCAGTTTAATGCATATGACTATTGTTTTGACAAGGGAAGATAGGGTTTGATGGATGTCAGAGAATTCCATGCCCTAATTCATGCAAGATTTTCCAAGTTAGTTTTGGCATTTGATTTTGGTGCCCGCAACAAGAAATTGGTAATTTGTATTTGCAGTTAGCCTTGAATGATGAAGCCTGAATAATGGTACAATCAAATTTGATCTGATCCTCCTGAGTTTCCAGGATTTCTTATTTTGGTTTTCATTTATTGTTGAGTCCATTTGTTGTGGTGGTTGTAGACCAAATTTTGATCTAATTGATCACAAGCTTGTTGCAATCCTTTATAAGGATTTCCAAGATCATTTAGTAGGGGTTCTTGATTCTTCGTAATTTTCTCAGAGCTAGTTCCATGAGTGGTTCCTTTTGTATATACTTCCCTCTTCTTCTCATATAGGGTTTTCTTGTATCCTTTCTAGTTTTTTAGAGGATAATTTATTATAACACGTCTATCTTATGTATAAGATTTCACCATATTCATACTACTATTAGATTATCTCCATTTGGCTCTTGATCTTATTGATTAGAGTATCAAGGGTAGTTTAGTCTATCTATTGTATGTCTACAAATGTTTGCAATAGAGTTTTTTTCATAGAAATAACTAAGTTTATGAATGGTTTTCAAGATGTGTATGAGTTGGGATATATAGGATATCTCAATCTTGTCTTTTAGTGGATGTTGATTAATGTATTGATTATTTGTAGGTCTCTTCTAAGGAGAAGGTTAAAGTCCTTTGAATACATGATTTGATATCTAAGTAGAGAGGTGGATTTCTAAGTAGAATCTGATCAATGGTGTATGATTGGTGTAAGGCATCAACATATTACAAATTTTTTTCTTCTTGTTTCATAGATCTCTTTTACAATTTTTATTTGACTTTTTTACCCATTGGATCAGGCACTAGTCTATGGTAGGTTTGGAGTATTTAAGAGATCCATTCCACCCAAAAAACTCAAATGAAATCATTTTCCCTTTAATGTGTGATAGGAGGAGTTAGGATAAGTCTCTAGTTTTTAGGCTTACTCTAGTCAAGAGGAATATTGGACAAGATATGGTCAACACTCACTAAGGTACTTGTTAACCAAATGAGTCTCAAATTTATTCCATAGTCATATATCTATAGGCCTATTATTTGTAAAAAGAAGTCATGTGTGTGCAGATAAGGTATTCCCGTTTGAGTGATGTGGAGTTGAAAGTGAAGAAGGTCTTTGAACCTTGTACTGTTGGACTTTTCTTGTCCCTTTTCTGCTGATGGTCCAGAGTTTGTATTCCAAGTTCTCAGTCCTATAATTTAGTCCTCAATTTCCTACCTAGGAAAGGGGGTTGCAAGAAAAAACACCAAAAATATGGGGACTCTGTTGGGTAGAACAATAATAAATAAGTACATTTATTAGGAATCTCTAGTTAAATCATAAATTATCAATAACTTACTAACTAGACTAGTTTGGCCCATCTGAGTCACCAACAAGATGGTGACTCTACTAGGGAAGAATAAAGGATAGAAAGTTTAAGATGTTTATTTCCTTGCCTTGTCGAATCATCCCAAAGTCTTGGACCATTGCATAGAGTCAGATTCAAAGCTTTTAAATCTCCTCACCTAGTGTGGGTGTGACTCTGATCTCTCTATTTCATCAGTATAGTATCTCATAAATAGTGTATAAAATCCTGGTGAAGTTTTGTGTTGGCTAGGGTGAAATACAAAAATAAGTAAAACATTTTCCTCTTCAACAAGATGGTGATTCTACTAGAAAAGAACTTGATGGACATACAAATAAGCCTCTAGATCTTCCCTTCTTCCCATTCAACAAGTTAAGTTTCAACTATAGTACCTCTAGGTATTTTGATTTTCATGTGCCTTTCTTTTATGAAAATCAATTGTGAAGAATGTCTCCCTATCAAGTGTTCAACACTAGTATAAAGGGATGAGTGATAGTGGGTAGTTCCTTATGGAGGAATATAGGCCCTTTTGTTTTAATGGCATTGAAAGTGTCCCTAATGAGTTTCCTATAGAGATTAGGGAATATCTACCATTTTTAGTGGTAATGGATCATGTCTAGCAAGAGAACATTTAGATAACCTTGCTGACTTAATGTATGAGTTTGTGATTGGACATAAAGATGTTTCAATGAAGATTTTAGTGTAGGCATTTACTCAAAATGAAAGGGATTGGTTCTTATCCCTTCCTTCATGATCAATCCCTTCTTGAGATGTATTAAGAGAACCATTCATAAAACATTTTGATGAAAGAACTAGTCTGGATGTTTCTGGAGAAAAAAATGAAGATTAGATATAAGACATTAGTGTCTCTATTGATCCCACTATCTATGATACTGATTATAAAAATAGGCTCATCAAAATTACTACTCTCAAGAAGAAACTTGCAGAGAAAAATGTTGAGATTTGGCAGTTAGAGGAGGACAAGAGATTGCAAGAATTGGTCGTTCTTTATGTTGATCATGAAGAGGCCAACTATTCTGATGTTGATTCTCATTATATAGAAAGTGTTCATTATGATGATTAGTTTGAGGAAAATGTATATGAGGATGTTGAGGATGAATCTAAGGTTGATAATATTTCCAATTTGTCTGCAAATGTTTCTTCTTATCAGCATGAGAAGGCAACCTTCTTGTCCTAGTTTGAGAATGTTTTGTGTGAAAGGAAAGAAAGTGATTATGATGCAGATGATGATTCCTATAGTGATTGATTTAGAAAAGATGATTTGTGGCAAGAGTCGTCAATTCTTATTTTAGAAAGGGATGATGTTTGCAACATGAGGGGTGAGGCTAGTGAAAATGAGAACAAAGTAAAAAGTCCATTGAGTAGTGAAAAGATCTCAGCACTCTTGGCTCTTGAATTTCAAAGGTATGGACTTGATATGGACTATACTTTTCAGCTCCCCATTGACATATCCTTTGACATTGAAGATGAGCTAGATGTTGAAAGTGATGAGTATGATCCATGTTTGTTAAAGTTCTCCTCATGTAGTGGCTCTACAAAAGAAGAGGATGAAGGCCATGAAAATGTGTATCTTGTCTTGAAGATTCCAGTGATGAGAAAGTTTCTTGTTCATATCCTTTTCCTTCTTTTTCTAAATATGATTGTGAATGTGATAGTGTTGAGGATAGTGTCTTCAATTATTGGGACATAATTTTTTTTGATGAAAATGATGATGCAGATCTATTGTCCTCCCCTCACAATATTTGTGAAAAGGACCTTCAGTTGGTTCATGATCTAGTTCATGAAGATATCATGGAGGGACCAAGTTTCTCAGTGGCTGAAGTAGTGCATGAAGGTAAATTGGAGGATTCAAGTCCTTCTTAGCCTAGTAATTTTGTAGTAATGAATGATGATCACTAATTTTTATATTCTGATGCATTAATAGATAAGGTTTTTTATTTCTAGTCATAAGAAGAGATAAATGATACTCCATACTTCTTGGAGTATGAACATGATAATGGTTGTGACTGGAAAGACATGGGTAGTGACAACCATAGCTTTATTCTTCAGTCCATGAATATCCACATTTCTTGGTAGCAAGATTGTCATGTCACTTTCAGGTGGCTGGTCACATATGTGGATGAAAATTAGACCTTTGACTTAGGAGGCTTTTGATTTTCCTTTGGTGGCCCATGGCCAAGAAGTAAATTTTTTATCTTGTAAAATATTTGTACATATTTTCCTTTTCTGTTGTGTGTTTCCTTTCATGTTTCTCTGGTTCATCTGACACTTTTTTAGAAGGTTCCCTGTCGATTTTTTGTCTAGTAGGTGTTCTACTTCCTCCAGTGATTATAAGTTCTTGCATGGGCACAATTTACCCATTATCCCCAGACAGATCCATTGTTAGTCCATTTTCTTGTCATTGCAAATTTTTTTTGAAAATGGTCTTATCCTACTGCAACACATTTTTTATCAGCAAAGAAAATTTATGGTGTGTTATAGCTTGCAAACTTAGCCAGGGATAGTTGAAGGTGTGTGTAAGCTCTAGTTTGGATTGCATGTTCTGAAATGTAAAAACTAGTGAGATATGGCTATTTTAGGTTCTTAGAAATAGGTCTTTTCCATGAATAAGGGTTTCAAAATTTGTCTAAGTCTAGAAAAACCCTATCCAAATCTATTTTATCACTACCTTTTTGGGCTACTTAAATTCTGCATCCTATACATGTTTTATTTTCTAAGCCCAGGTAGTTAAGTTTCTATTTAGCAACTCTATGACTACAGTGTTCACATCATCTCCTGATCATGGTGGTTATGTGTCTATCATTCAGTGATCCAACAAGCAGTTATCATTTCCTTTAGTTGATGAATCTCCAAATGATGTAGTCAAGTGAGTTGGCACCAAAAGATTGAATAGGAACTTTTGATGTAGATTGAGATCAATGGTTGACATGTGTTCTTGTAATGAAATAGTCAAGGAAGGAAGCATTCAATGATTACACAAGGACCATTGATGGTAATGTGGATCAACGGTTAGCGCTAGTTCTGATAATGAAATCCAAGGTTAAGCAAATATCCAATGAATGTGAGATTTCCTCAATTGCATAATATCCAAATCTAATCATCGTTAAAGGCTAGTCAAGGTTTACTCTTTATCCTCAGATCACCAGATAAAAGATGAGTTAATTCAAGAGCTTGGAAATTAAGTGATAATCACGGATGTTGATCTTGATCGACAATTGGCGCGTATTCTCCAAATCAAACTCAGGGATTACTAAGCATCCAATGATCCAGTGAAAGAAGCATTCATGTGTTCTCCAAATGTAACCCTAGTTAAGAAAAGTATCCAATGACTCTAATTTTTCTTTAGTCACTTATTCTCTAGATGGCCTAGGTTATGTTGGGTTAGCATTAGGTTTGATCTTGGCAGTTAAATCTTGCATTCAGTGAACTAGCAACTAAGTGATCTCATGTTCTCTTGATTATGGGAGTTAAGTGCTAAACATTCAATGATCCAGTGACATGGTTATCTACTGATCTTGTGATAAAGTGGCTAAGTCTTCAAACATTTGGTGATTCAGCAATAGCCATGGATAGCTTTGAAGATCAACAACCAACATTTAATCTCAAGATTGAACTAGGGTCAAGTGAAATATTGAGCGATCTTGCGAATGCTTTGTTTGCATGTTCTTCTGATGAAGCCTTGGTTAAGTAAAGTGTTTGTTAAACTCAAGATGGCTTTAGTCATTGAATTGCTAGATTGAGCATGGGTTAAAGATGAAGGCTTGGAGATTTAATATGATCCATGGATGGATATGAGATCAGATAGTGATCACCAGTTCACAGAATCAAACCAGAGGTCAAGAAAAGATTGTAAGATTACGTGATTGCTTTGTTCGTATGATGTCCAGACCAGACCTAGGCTAAGGAAATAGTTTAGCGATCATGAGAATTCTTCAATTGCCAGTTCACTAGATGACATAGGGTTAAGGGAGGCTTGTCCAGGTTAAGATAAATACAGTGTCAGGTGTGCTAATGTACTCATTTCTGACTAGTTTCTAGGAAAAGATTATGTGGCCAGATATTTTTCAAATCTTAACTGATTGTTGTTGATTAATAAGGATCATCTAATGTTCTAATAAATATGATGATCGACGGTCATGTTTTAAACTTAACCAATTAACCATTAAGGCTAGAGATTTAAATTTATTAAGGGTTTCTGCAGGGTTTGTTACAGTGAGCTAGAAATGACAATGACAAATCAAATTTTCTTTATTTCCAGGATGGTTTCAAGTAAAAAAAGATGAACAAGATATTAGGTAGCTGCCTAATTTGATTTTCTTTCTTGAGGATGCCATGTTGGTTTAATGTGGAGGACTATTATTTTGACAAGGGTGGGTAGGGTTTGATGGATGTCAAAGAATTCCATGCCTTGATTCATGCAAGATTTTCCAAGTTGGTTCTAGCAATTAATTTTGTTGCTTGCAACAAGAAATCAATAATTTGTATTTGTAGTTAGCTTTGAATGATGAAGCCTAAAGAAATATACAATTTGATTTGATCTAATCCTCCTAGGTTTCTTGGCTTTCTTGTACTGGTTTTCATTTCTTGTTGACCCCAGTTGTTTTGGTAGTTGTAGACCTAATTTTAACCTAAATAATCCCAAGCTTGTTGTAATCCTTTATAATGATTTCAATGATCATTTAGTATGGGTTCTTGATTCTATGTAATTTTCTCAAAGATAGTTCCATGAGTGGTTCCTTCTATATATACTACCCTCTTCTTTTGATATAGGGTGGTCTTGTATCCTTTCTAGTTTTTTAGAGAATAATTTATTGTAAGAAGTCTATCTTATGTATAAGATTTTAGCATATTCATACTACTATCATATTGTCTCCATTTGGTTCTTGATCTTATTGATTACAACATCAAGGGTTTTTTAGTCTTTCTATTGTCTATCTACAAATGTTTGCAATAGAGCTATTTTCACATAAATAATTGAGTTCAGGACTGGTTTTTAGATGTGTATGAGTTGGGATATCAAGGGTATCTCAATCTTGTCTTTCAGTAGATGTTGATTAATGTATTGCCTTTTTCTAGGTCTCTTCTAAGGGGAGGGTTAAAGTCCTTTGAATAGGTTATTACATATTTGAGTACACAGGTGGACTGCTAAGTAGAATTTGATCAATGGTGTATGATTGGTGTAAGGCATCAACATATTAGAATTAGTTGTCTTGTTTTTTCATAGCTCATTGTTGCAATGATTATTTGACTCTTTTTCCCATTGGATCATGCACTGGTCTATTTTAGATTTGGAGTATTTCATAGATCCATTCCACCCAAAAAACTCAACTGAAATCATTTTCCCTTTCATGTTTGATAGGAGGAGTTAGGAGTAGTCTCTAGTTTTCAAGCTTACTCGATACAAGAGGGATATTGCATAAGATATGGTCAATACTCATTGACGTACTTGTGACCCAATGAGTCTAAAAGATATTCCACAGTCATATATTTGTAGTCCTATTTTTTTCAAAAGAAATCATGTGTATGCAGATAAGGTATACATGCTTGAGTGATGTGGAGCTCAAAGTGAAGAAGGTCTTTGCACATTGTGTTGTTGGACTTTTCTTGTCCCTTTTCTGTTGATGGTGTTGAGTTTGTATTCCATGTTCTGAGTCCCACAATTGGGTCCTCAATTTCTCACCTAGGAAAGGGGGTTGCAAGATAAAAACACCAACACTTCCTATCCTTCATACATTTGTTCTGAAATTTTGGTCAGGAGTTTGTGCCTCTGCACCATATACTAATTCAAGAAGGTAACATGTTTATTCTTTCAATGATAAATTGAATGATGCAAAGAAAAAACATTCAATTTTTTATCAGGAATTTTATGTCATGGTTAAATTTTGAATAAGTGGAGACATTACATTTTGCGTAAGTAATTTTTTTTTATAGCAATCATCAAGCATTTGAGTATTTTAATTTAGAAGGAAAGTTGAATCAGAGACATATGAGATGCATTACATTTCTATAGAGTTACACATATGGATTGAAGTATATAAGTGGTAAGTCAAACAAGGTTTCTGATGTTTTGAGTAGACGAAGGATCTTTCTAACATAAACAAGAATTACAATATTAAGATTTGAGGAGATGAAGGATTTGTATGAAGAGGACCCTAATTTTTTTTAACCTTTGAAAGATTGGAGAGAACCTATTGCAAAAGATTAGAGAAAGTGATTGGATTATTAGATGGATTTAGTTCCATATGAATCACCAACCTTATAGATTTTTTAAGACAAACCATGATCCTCTCCATGCATTCTTTTATTCTTCCATTGATCATCTAGCTTTGCAGAACTTTCATTAAAATTATTCAATAGATCATTTGCAGCCTTCAACTTAATTTTAAGTTTCTCATTTTATTTTCTTATAATTTCATTCTCCCTTAGGTATTCTTTATTCTCTTCAATTGTATCATGTAGATGTGCTTGCAATACACCAAATTCTTGTTCATATTTGATGACCTTTTCCACCTTAGCTTTTAGGGATTCCTTTGCAATTTTTGTTGCTTCTTCTTCTCTTTTTATTTATTCCATTTCTTCACCCATTTTATCCTCACATTCTATGCTCAAATTTCAGTCACATGTAAGAGCTATGCTCCAATTTCCATTTCTGAACTTTTATGTTCTCTATTAGTCTATATTTGTTTTTCATTTCTATTTTTTTAGTAAGTTGTCAAAATTATTATATACATTAAATCTTCTTATTATTTCCACTTTTTCCACTTTCAACACTACATCTTTGGAGAAGGATCATTATCCCAATTTAGAACTTGAGTAACCTCTCGAGCCTGTTGGTGGCATATTCCCTCTCAATGTGAAATCATGAAAATGAGAGGTGAGTTACCTATTTGAATTTCTTCCCTTTTCCCTATGTACAATATATACATATAAATATATACTTATATGTGTAAATATATATGTGCATGCATATGGATGAAATAAGAATGCATGTATACAGACAAACTTGTACCTATGTATGTATATATGTATGTATGTATGTATGTATGTATGTATGTATGTATGTATGTATGTATGTATGTATGTATGTATGTATGTATGTATGTATGCATGCATGCATGCATTTATGTATGTATTTATATGCATATATATTATATATATGTATGTATACTTATATTTATCTCTTTGTGTGTATCATGCTCCAAAGTTCATGATCTAATTTTCATCATGGGTCATGACCAAAATGTTTCTTCTCCACCATCGGCTAGGAAATCCTTAAATAAATGTTCTTTATATTCTTCTCTTATCTTTCCAATCAATAATTATTGTGAGCACATCATTTTGCTCAAAGCTTGGGACTCTCTATTGGAAGGTATTCCTCCTTTGTAGGATTTTGAAGATAATGCTCTTTCTCCTCTCGGTCAAGGTCAGATTTCAATCTCTAATGCTTGTGTTGGATACTCTAAACCCATGGCTGTTAAGTGACTTATAATATATAAGGATTGGAAATTCCTATATTTTTTAACTTATTTTTTCTAGACATTTTCAGATAACTAATATCCATGATCAATGACAATGTTATATGTAATGTTGCATGGATTTTTTTGACACTTTCAAATATTGGAGTTTTTTCATGATGCAACATAAAGTGTGCTTGTAATTATGTTCTTCCTATAGTCAGATGCTTCTTCCCTATAAATATATTTTTATTTGATATTTTGTGGGCCTATTTCATTATGTAGATAGTTTTGGTATGGTGTTATGGGGAATTATTGGGGATTTTATCTTATTCTCCTATTTTGTAATTACCAATTAGGCTTTTACCAATGGATATTTTTGCTGGAGATTTTCCAGCAAGCTAGTGTTGACTATATGTTTGTCATTGATGACAACATATGGTAAGTAGCATGCAATGAAGTCTTATGTAGATATCCTTGAGTATATGTTGTATGGATATGTTATCAGCATGATATCATAGACACAAAGGTTGATTCTATGTGTAGTTAGTTGTGTAGCAGTTTATATCAGTAGTGTTCCTAACATAGTGATAGACAGAGTTTGGTATGAGATTTTTAGTAATGTTATGATGGAGCCTTGCACATTTATATTTATTTTGAAGACATGTGTGTAATGATATGTTCATGGATATAGCATCATTTGTGTAGTATAGGTTGATTTATGATGTTTCTAGTTGCCAATTATAGTTTCTTGAGTTTATCCGATGGAGCCAACATTGTTTATATTTTTGTAGTAGTTGCACCTATCATTTTGATATGTGCATTTGGTTTCATTTTTGGTAATGAGTTGAGAATTTTTGGTTAAGATTACATAACATATTTTAGCATGAGAATAAATTTTTAGTTAATTTGGTGGAGTCGATTATCTGAAGTGACATGTCTACTCATATTGGGTTGTGTGGTCCTAATTTGTGTTGCATGCTTAGTATAGCCATTGGAAATATTATTGAAGAGTTATATTATTTCTCTATTATGATTTCAAGGAAGTTCTAATAGGTTGACTTGATTATATCATTTGGAAAAAGATACTTACAACTGGTTAGTTGTGATCGCTAAGTATTGTAGATAGTTAAAAGAGAAGAGCATAGCAAAAGGTGTGAAGTATTGATCCATTAGTGGAAGGTCTATGTGACAAAGAAGAGAGTATATACTATTCATTGGAACTGATCAAGATAATAGGTCTAAATCATAGTTCACCAATATCTAGATATAGTGTATATCTATTATGTAGAAGGTTGCAGCCTTCACCATTTGAGTAGTGAGCTCCTGGATAGTGTGTCGTCACCTTGAACAAGGTTAATTATAAAATACTCCTAACATGTTATGACCTTTGACAAGGTCACTTTACTTAATGCATTGTAAAGATCAAATCCTAATAGGCTTGTAAGATCTTCTAACAAGGATTATTATACTCTAGTGCATTTTATAGTGGGTGCTAATTCCCACTGGGGTTCTTACCTATTTGGGTTTCCCCATAGCCAAAATTGTGGTGTTGTGTTAAGTGTTCTCATATTGCATTAAATCTGTACTTAATTGGATAAAGAATTAAATCTTATAGATAACTAATTCAGCCCCCCCCCCCCCCCCCCGCCCCCTCAATTATCTCTTCGGACTATTCCTAACAACTAGTATCAGAGCCAAGTGCCTCAGAGGGAAATTTTAATAGTTGTAGGTTGATTAGATGGAATTATTTAGAATAGAAAGTCCTAAGTTTGATGGAGAGAATTATCTTGACTCATAGAACAAAATGACAACAGATTTGCAGTGCATTGCTTTTGAGATTTTTGAAGTAGCTTCTATAGAATTTTAGATTCCCTCTTTATCAGATCTTGCAAAGGAAGGTGCAACTCTTAAGTAGAAGGAGATGATCACAAAAAATTCTATTGCCAAAGAAGCCCTTATCAATGTCTACAAGATATGGAAGTATCTAGAAGACATATTTGAAGGAGTTTTCCAAGCTAAGAATGCACGCTGAAAGACATGGAAGAAAAAGTACAATACATTGAAGATGCTACTTGAAGAGAACATCAGAGCCTACAATAAAAGAATTAATGAAGCAATTACAGGAATCAAAAACAATGGTTGAGAAATTTCAGAAGAAGACATAATGGATAAGTTGATGACTACTTTGACAATAGAATATGAGAGAAAGATAAATATCCTAGATGAGACTATGCATTTTTCAAAAGACTTCAGAAGAGAGACCTTAATCAACAAGATTTCAACATTTGAGATATCAGGTTTGAAGATGGGCCTAAAAGTGAGACAACCTTCAAAGCCTCATTCCATGGTAAGAAATCCTTGAACACTTCTGGTAATTTTGATGATGAAGATAAAGAAGTAGATGATTTCATTGTTATGATTTCTAATAAAGAAAGAAAATGAAAAGGAAAATATGAAGGTCAATTACCATTCAAATTCTTTTCATGTAACAAGATTGATCACTTTGCATCTAAGTGTCCTACAAGAGTCAAGAAGTTCAAAACTAATTACAAGTCTAAGTATACAAAAGAATGTTACTATGTTGGAGATGTCGTATCAAGATTCAATAGAAGATGAAATTGGATTCATTTCTATTGAAGATATGGAAAAGATGTTTGATGAGATGGATATTGAAGATAAAAAGAAAGCACAAGATTTAGCATTGACTTCACAAGAAGACATCAGAACAGATTGGATCATTGACAATAATTGTTCACATCACATGATAGGAGACAAAGATAGATTTGTACATTTGGATAAGTATAAAGGTGGCATGGTTAGATTTCTAGATAATAGTCCTAAACCTATCATAGGTAGAGGAGCTATCACCTTGGATGGAAAGAATAATACTAATGATGTTCTATATGTTTGTAGTTTGCAACATAACCTACTAAGTGTTCAACAATTTCTTGACAAAGCATATCAGTTGGAATTCAAAGAAAATAAGTGCATCATTAATAAAAAAGGAGTAATGATTGCATCAGGTTCAAAGACAAAAGGTAAAGTTTTTTAGCTCAATTTAGAATCAAGTTGTTTTGTTGCTAAAGTAGATCATAGTTGGTTATGGAACAAAAGACTATGTCACATCAATTTTGACAACATAGTAAAGATAAGAAATGTAAAGGCACTAAGAGACCTTCCTAGAATTGAAAAAATAGTTGATAAAATATGCAAGGAATATGTGATGGAAAAACATGTGATGAATTCATTTAGAAGTAAGCATAATTCAGTGGACAACAAATTGGATCTAGTGCATACAGAATTATGTGGACCAATTCAAACAAGATCATACTATGGTGAAAGGTACTTTATTTTGTTTGTTGATGATTATTTTAGAATGATTTGGGTTGCATTCTTAAAAGACAAATCAGAAGCATTTGAGAAGTTCAAAATATTCAAAGCTAAAGTTGAAAATGAGTCTAGATTAAAGATAAAATGCAGTCTAAGATCAGATAGAGGAGGATAATTCACCTCTAGAAAATTTTATGAGTATTGAGAATAACATTGGATAAAGAGACAACTAAATGCACCTAGAACCCCTTAGAAAAATGGAATTACAGAAAGAAAAAATATTTTCATACTTGACATAGCATGCACCATCATGATTGAAGGAAAAATTGCACACACCTATTGGAGTGATGTGGTTAATACTATAGTCTATACTATCAATAGAATTCAATTAAGGCCAGCCCCATACAAGACACCTTATGAGCTATGGTTTGGGAATGTACCTATAGTAAAATACTTCAGAATCTTTGGAAGCATGTGCTACATAACAAGAGATGAAGCTATTGGAAAGTCATGCAAGAAGTGATGAATGTATTTTTCTTCATTACTCTACTAAAAGGAAAGATTATAGATGTTCTAAGTTAAGATTGAAGAAGATCATTGAAATTTCTCATGTAAAGATTGATGAAATTTTTATGATTCAAGAAAGATATTATGATTATGCAACTATGATTGAAGAAGAACCTAGTCCTATGAGTAGACAAGTAGTTATTGAAGAAATGTTTAACAACATTGATGTACTATTCAACAACCCTATAACAAGTAAAGAAGAATCATCAAAGATAGATGAGACAGTCGCACCTAGTGTTCCAAAATTCACATCTAGATACCATTCAAAGGAAGATATCATTGGAGATTAGAATAGAAAAGTCATGACAAGATCAAAAGAAAAGAGTTCAACAGTTGATGAAGTGGTATGTTTACATTCACAAATTGAACCTTTAAGTCTTGAAGATACATGTAATGATTCAAATTGGAATGAAGCAATGAAAGAAGAGATATATAAGATAATTAAGAATGATACATGGGAATTGGTCCCTAGACTTAGAGACAAGAATGTGATTGGAACCAAGTGGATATTTAGAAACAAGATGAATGAAGATGGTACAGTAGTAAGGAACAAAGCAAGACTAGTATGTAAAGGATATGTGTAGAGAGAAGGAATTGATTATTCAGATACATTTGCCCCTGTAAGTAGATTGGAAGCCATAAAGTTATTTCTAGCCTATGCAAAATTCAAAGAGTTTAAAGTATATCGGATGGATGTCAAGTCAACATTCTTTAATGGAGAGTTGAAGGAAGAAGTCTACATAGAGAATCCTAAAGGATTCAATTTATCAGACAAACTTGATATGATATGAAAATTGAAGAAAGCTCTCTATGGACTTAAGCAAGCCCCTAGAGCATGGTATGAAAGATTAGATGGTTACTTGACTAAGATTGGATTCAAGAAAGGATCAATAGATTATAACTTATTCATAAGAGAGACACTGAATGGACTATTACTAGTTTCTATCTTTGTTGACGACCTATTTTTGGTGGTAATGACAAGATTATTATAGAAATTGCTGAAGAGATGCATAGCAAATTTGAAATGAGCATGATTGGACCTATCAAGTACTTTTTGGGATGAAATGTGCAACAAATAAATAAATGTATTTTCATTAATCAGTCTAAGTATGTGAAAGAGATATTGAAGAAGTTTAAGATGGATGATTGCAAGCCAATAAGTACCCCTATGATAACAAGAAGCAAGCTTTCAAAAGAAGATGATTCTATAGCAGTATACATAACCCTTTATAAGTCTATGATTGGCAAACTCATATATCTTACTCAATCTAGACCTGACATTTCTAATGAAGTTGGTATTGTTGGAAGATTTGTAGTAGAGCCTAAACAAAATCATCTTATGGTGGTAAAGAGGATATTCAATTATCTAAAAGGAACTATAGACTATGGTTTATAGTATCCTAATTCAAAAAATATAGATCTTCATGTGTATACAGATGTAGATTGGTAGGTTATGTGGATGATTGAAAGAGAAAGTCAGGAGTAGTATTTATTAGAGATAGACTTATTACTTGGACAAGCAATAGGAAAAATTGTATTTCTTAGTCCACAGTAGAAGCAAAGTATGTAGTAGCAAGATTAAATTGTTTTGTAATTGTGTGGATCAAGTAGATGATAAAGGATTTTGGAATTCAGATTGATTACCCTATTTTCATTCATTGTGACAACACTAGAACTATCAATATGTCAAAGAATCCTATGATGAATGAAAAGAAAAAACACATTGAGATAAAATATCACTTCCTAAGAGAGAAATTTGAAGAGAAAGAAGTAAAATTGGACTATGTGAGCACAAAAGAATAGCTAGTAGACATATTCACAAAGCCTTTACCAAAGGATACATTTGAGTATCTTAGGGAGAAGCTGGGAGTAATTCCCTTCCCTGGATCTGATTAGAGTTTGCAGTAGTGCATCAGTCCTTAGTGACTAATGAATGGTTGCCTACTCTACTTCAGGAGTAGTACCAGTGCTTATTTATTTTGGCACCCTTTTCCAATGATGTCAAAGGGGGAGTAAGTATATAGTTATGAAGAAAAAACAATTGTTTTATTCTAGAAAGGGGGAGTGAGTATTTAGTTAGAAGAAACAAAATAAAAGACATAGAAGTTGATATTCAAAGAATTCAGTAGAAGTTGGAGGATTCATCTTGGGGGATTTTTCTTGAGGAAATAGAGAATGTTATAAAATAATTTTACATTTGGATTGGTGGTGTTTTTCATTCCATATGTTTATATCAATTCCAAAGGGGGAGATTGTTGAAGATTTCCCAGCAAGCTAGTGTTTACTATATATTTTTCATTGATGACAACATATGGTAAGCAACCTATGGTGAAGTCTTATGTAGAGAGCCTTGAGCATATGTTGCATGGATATGTTATCAGAATGATATCATAGATGTAGAGGTTGATTGTAAGTGTAGTCAGTTGTGTAGCAATTTATATTAGCAATGTTTTTGATAGAGTAATAGACAGAGTTTGGTATGAGATTTACAATACTGTTATGATGGAGCCTTGCACATTTATATTTATGTTGAAGACATGTGTATGATGATATGTTCATGGATGTAGATTCATTTGTATAGTATAGATTGAGTTATGATGTTTCTAGTTGATAGTTATAGTTTCTTTAGTTTTTCTGACCTAGAGCCAACATTGTTTATATTATTGTAGTAGTTGCACCTATCATTTTGATATGCATGTTTGGTTTCCTATTTGGTAATGAGTTGGTAATGTTTGGTTAAGAGATCATAATGTATTTCATTATGAGAATAAAGTTTTAGTTAATTTGGTAGAGCCAATTGTGAGGAGTGACGTGTCTACTCATATTGTGTTGTGCAATCCTAATTTGTCTTGTGTGCTTAGTATAGCCATTGGAAATATCAATAAAGAGTTCTATTGTTTCTCTATTATTATTTCAAGGAAGTTCTAATAGGATGACTTGATTATATCATTTGGGGAAAGATACTTATAGTCGGTCTATTGTGATCAGTAATTATGGTAGATAGTTAAAAGAAAACACTAGAGAAGAATGTGCGAAGTATTGATCCATAAGTAGAAGGTCTATGTGACAAAGAAGAAAGTATATGCTATTCATTCAAACTGATCAAGATAGTAGGTCTAACTCATAGTTCACCAAGCTCCAGATATAGTGTATATCTATTATGTAGAAGGTTATAGCCTTCACTATTTGAGTAGTGAGCTCCCAGACAGAGTGTCCTCACCTTTAACAAGGTTAATTATAAAATAATCCTAACAGGGTCTCACCTTTGACTAGGTCATTGTAGTTAATACATTGTAAAGATCAAATTTAATAAGGTTGTAAGATATTCTAATAGGGATCATTATAATCTAGTCCATATTATAGTCAATACTAATTCCCACCAGGGTTTTTACCTATTTGGGTTTCCCCATAACCAAAAGTTTTGTGTTTTGTTAAGTGTTCTCATATTGTATTCATGCTTAATGTTAATCTATACTTAATTGGATAAAGAATTGAATCTTTTAGATAAGTGATTCACCCCTTGCCCCCTATCAGTTATCTCTTGGGACCATTCCTAACAATTTTGTGGGATGTTTTTTGGTAATCCCTATTGTATCTAGTCCATTAGAAAGTAAAGTCCACCAAGATAATAGAGAGGGGGGGGTGTGAATCAGTTATCAAATAATTATAACCTTTATCAACTTCAACAAAATTTAACCATGTAAGCAATGTAATTACCAACCATAGAAAGATATTCATACAAAATGACACAATAACACAAGATATGTTAACTAGGGAACCTCTTGATCAAAGAGTAAACCTCGGTGGGAATGATGCACATAAAAGATGCACCAATATGAATATTCCTTGTGAAAGGGTGGACTCTATTAGGAGTCTTATGAAATACATTCAGTACATATGAATCCATGTTAGGAGATTTTGAATCCCTGTTAAAAGATTCTAACCCTGTTAAGAGTTATGGAAGATAGAAGGACCCACTACCCAAATAGCTTTAGGGTAAGATCACTGAACACACTGTCCAAATGACCTTGATATTATTCAGTAGAATAATATGAAATATGTTACCTCCTTACTGTGCCAAACCACACTCACTGCTATACCAAATCTCAATTCTCGATCTCTGTACTTCGCATGTCTTCCTTCACAATTTCGCTTTCACAACTTCATTAGCTCTTTTCTTCATTTCATTCTTACATTCGCATTCAACCATACCATGCTCACACTTCTTTCACATTACGACTTCACTCATTACAAAAAAAAGGAAAAAAATTCCTTCCTTTATACCACACTCAAATAATTACAAATGAGTTGGCACACAAATACAAAATAAAAGATTCCACACGCTACATCAAAATTACATAAAACTGTCAGCTTCCAAATACAATAACTCTTCACTCATGTGACCTCAAATTTTGCACTATGAACCATTTCATTATCAATGTGTCTCAAACTTCTCTTTAACTGCGCAAAACTAGATTCCATCATGATTAGGAGATATCATCCGATTTCCACAAACTGCTACTCAGGAACACTGCCTAAATATTGCTTCCACCAAAATGCTCATAAATTTCATGAATAAATGAATTATTGTCTACACTCTTAACCATAGACATATAACACATCAAATATTATAACCTCAACATCTCATATCACCAACTACAATATCCCACGTGCGCTAATCAAAACACTGTCTGCTTCCCTGCTAGTCTCTAGAAGATCATTGTGTTGACATAAATGACAATCATAGTCATGAATGCAACAACAACTATAGAATGACTATCAACATCCAGTATTCATTCTTAACAATCTCTCCCATTGGCATTGATGGTGACATAGATGAAAAACATCTAATGTTCCAAAAATCCAATACTATAACACTGTTGCTTTGACAAACATTTCAAATCTTCTTCATCAATAAAATATTTCTTCATTTTCCTATTTAGTTCTCTCCAACAGATGGTACAAATGGTTTTTCATGTACCATTGGATGGATGCAACCAACTGCATCATTACTCAAAAGTAGGTTGGGGCATAACCCCAAGCATACCTCTCAGATACTCAAATGTATCCTTAGGCAAAGGTTTTGTAAATATGTCTTCTATCTATTCCTTTGTTCTTATGTAGTCCAATCTGACTTCTTTTTCAGCAACTTTCTCTCTTACAACATGATACTTGATTTCTATATGGTTTGTCTTAGAATGTAATATAGGATTCTTAGACATACTAACTATACTAGTATTGTCACAATGTATGACAATAGGCTCAACAAATTTTATTCCAATATCCTTCAGCATTTGCTTCATCCAAATTATCTAGTTGCAATTGTTTGCTACTGCTACATACTCTACTTCTACTATACTCTGTGAAATATAATTTTGCTTTTTGCTTAGCCAAGACACTAGTCTTCCTCCAAGAAAAAAGGCTCCACCACTGGTGCTTTTCTTATCATCAACACTACCTCCCCAATCAGCATCTGTATATGCACATAGGGTAAAATCATCAGATTTTTCATACCACAATCCATAATCCATTGTGCCTCTTAAATATCTCAGTATCCTCTTTACTACTGCATAATGTGACTCTCTAGGTTCAGCTTGAAATCTTGCTACCATTCCAGCTAAATGTGCTATATCAGGTCTAGTGTGTGTTAAGCACTGCAATCCTCCAATCATGGATCTGTATTTCTTCTGCTCAACTATTGGTGTTTCATCTTTGCTAGATAGTTTATGTCCTATAACCATAGGTGTTCAAACTGGTTTACAATTCTCCATTCCAAATCTTTCTAGAAAATCATTCAATTACTTTGTCTGACTTACAAAGATACCATCATTGTTCTTTGTTATTTGTAATCCCAAAAAGTATTTCATCTCACCAATCATACTCATTTAAAGTCAGTCTTCATTTCATCTATAAATTTGTCACTAGCTTCATCTTCTCCTCCAAAAATAATGTCATCAACAAAAATAACTATAACCAACAAACCATTTTCAATTTCTTCTGTATAGATTGTTATCATCTATTCCTTTAGCAAATCCCAATTTCAATAAATACTTATCCAATCTAGCATACCAAGTTCTAGGTGCTTGCTTTAGTCCATATAGTGCTTTCTTCAATTTACATACCATATCTCCTTCTTGACTCAAAGGAAAACCTTCAGGCTACTCAATGTAGACTTCTTCTAATTCACCATTCAGAAATATAGACTTCACATCCATTTGATACACTTTGAATTTCTTAAAAGCTGCATAAGCCAAAAACATTCTTACTACTTCAAGTCTTGCTACAGGTGCAAAAGTTTCTTCATAGTAAATTCCTTCTTGCTCTGAGTATCCCTTACATACCAATCTTTCTTTGTTTCTTACTACTTCTCCTTGTTCATTCATCTTGTTTCTGAATACCCATTTTATTCCAATCACATTCTTGTCTTTAGGTCTAGGGACCAATTCCCATGTCTTGTTCTTTTCAATTTGATCTAGTTCTTCTCTCATAGCATTAATCCAATGTTCATCTTCACAAGGTTCACTAGTAGATTTAGGTTCAATTTGAGAAATCAAACATAAATGTACCTTACTTCTAGTCTTAACTCCTCTGTCCAAACTTCCAATAACTTGTTCAATAGGATGATGTCTTGATATATACCTATTCAGTGTCATAGTCATAGATCTTACTTCAATTGTAGATTCTTCTCTAGATTCTTCTCTGGTTTCTTCTACAGGACTCTCATTCAATAATTCACTGTCAGTCTCATAGAATAATTCAGTAGATTCAGTGTTAGGCTGAGGATGAGCTTCTTCATCAGATTCATAATCAAACATTCTTTCCTAAATTTTGAACTTCTCATCAACTTTAACATTTACACTCTCAACAATAGTTTTAGTTCTCTTATTGTAACATCTATATGCTTTTCTTTTCAAAGAATATCCAAGAAAAATACCTTCATCACTTCTAGGATCAAACTTTCCAATATCATCATCTCTCTTTATATAACATTTGCTTCCAAAAATTCTAAAATAGTTAATTGAGGGTGCATGTCCAAACCATAATTCATAAGGTGTCTTGTATGTGTCTTCTCTGATTTGTAATATGTTCATTGTATATACTATTGTATTCATTGCTTCTCTCCAAAATGTCTTCGCCAAATCATTCTCAAATAACATAGCTCTTGCTACTTCAATCAGTGACCCATTTCTTCTTTCTGCAATACCATTTTGTTCAAGTGTTCTAAGGACTAAAAACTGTCTCTTAATACCATTCACTTCACAAAAAGTGTTAAATTCTCTAGAATTAAATTCACCACCTCTATCAGATCTCAAACATTTAATCTTCATTCTAGATTCATTCTCAACTTTATTCTTAATGATCTTAAACTTATCAAATGCTTCAAATTTTTCTTTCAGAAATCCAATCCGCATCATTCTTGTAAAATCATCAACAAGAATCATAAAATACCTTTCTCCACAGAATCCTCTATTCCTGGTAGGACCGCTCAAGTCTGTATGAACAATCTCCAACTTCTCTACTGATGTGAAATTCTTACTAGGAAATGAACTTCTCTTCTGCTTAGCCATCACACATTCTTTGCAAATCATGTTAGTAGGCTTCATAATTTTAGGCAAATCCCTTACTGCAAGTGTAGTACTCACTTTCTCAATTTTATCAAACTTTATATGACAAAACCTTCTATGCCATAACCAACTGTCATCAATTTTAGTAATCAAACATGTCATCTCAGTAGTATTCAACTGAAATACGTTACCTCTGGCAATAGATCCAGGTCCAATCAGATTTCCATCTTTATCCTTTATCACACAAGTTTTCTTTGTAAACCAAACTTGATATCCCTTATCAACTAAATGTCCAAAACTCAAAAGATTATGTTTCAATCCATCAACAAAGTAAACATCATCGGTATTAGTCTTTCCATCAAGAGTAATAGATCCTATACCTTTAATCAAAAAAGGTGCATTGTTACCAACTGTAACAACTCCTCCATCATAATTGTTAAACTTTATAAACTTTTTCATATCTCCAGTCATATGATGTGAACAACCACTATCCATAATCCCATCAGCTTTCTTTTCAACTTGGGAAACTAATGCTTTTTCTTCCTTAATATTAGATTCAAAATTCTCTTCTTTAATTCCTACAAATCCTATTTCATCATTATTCTCAGTATCACATTCACTCAAAGTTCTTTCTATACTAGCTTCAAGATCTTCATCATTATCATAATAACATTCCTTAGATCTTCTAGGCTTGAAATTATTTCTATACTTTTTAACTCTCTTAGGACACTTAGATGCAAAATGACCATATTTTTTACAAGTCCAACATTTAAAAAATTTCTTACCATCTGGTTCTCTTTTCAAAAGCAAGGCAATACCTTCTTCAATCTTCTTATCTTCTTCATTTCTAGATCTATTGTTGCTAGCATAATCTCCACTCACACTGGTAGTTCTTGACAAAGTAGGATGAATACTAAGAGCACTGAATGCTATCTCCATTCTAGGTAAGTTTCTTGATAACCTCAGGTTCATCTCTACTGCTTCTAATATTCCAAGAAGAGTTTCTCTTGTAAAGTTCATAGTACAAGGTATAACTAGTTCAATCATCTATGTTGTCTAATTAAATACAGGAGTCAATGTCCTCAAAACTTTCCATATCACTTCATTCTCTATCTTTGATCCTCCACAAGATTTTATCCCTGCAACAATTTCTGACATTCTACCAATATAGCTTCTAACAGATTCATCTTCCATCATTCGAATATCTTCAAATGCACATATCCAATTATGTAATCTAGGTCTCTTTGCATGTTCATCACCTTCAAAAGTAGAGTGTAAAGCTTTCCAAATTTCATTAGATTTTTTAAAACATTTTACTTGACTGTATTCATTCTCTGGAAGTGCTATCAAAATTTTTTCTCTTGCAAGTATGTTACACATGAATAGATCTACCTCATCTTTAGAACTTGTTTCAAGACTGTCTTCTTCAATTATAGTCCTATCATTCTTTGTAATCAATCAATAACCTGGTCCTAAACACAGTAGATGTGTCTTCATCTTTTCTTTCCAGCTGTCAAAATTTACTCCATCAAACTTAGGGCTTTCTTTCATGAAATTTTCCATGGATCTCCTTAAGTTGTTAAACTTTCCTTTCAAGGACCTGTTGCTCTAATACCAATTGTTAGAAATTAAAGTCTACCAAGATAACTAAGAGGGGGGGGGGTGAATCAGTTATTAGATAATTATAACCTTTATCAACTTCAATAGCATTTAACCATGTAAGCAATGCAATTACCAACCATAGAAAGATATTCATACACAATGACAGAATAACACAAGATATGTTGACTAGGGAAACTCTTGATCAAAGAGTAAACCCCGGTGGGAATGATGACCACAAAAGATGCACTAATAAGAATATTCCTTGTGAATGGATGGAATCTGTTAGGAGTCTTATGAAATACATTCAGTACATATGAATCCCTACTAGTAGATTTTGAATCCCTGTTAAAAGATTCAAACCCTGTTAAGAGTTATGGAAGACAGAAGGACCCGCTGCCTAAACAACTTCAAGGTAAGATCATTGAACACACTATCCAAATGACCTTGATATTATTCAAAAGATTGATATGAAATATGTTACCTCCTTACTCTACCAAACTGTACTCACTGCTACACCAGATCTCAATTCCAAATCTCTGTACTTCGCATGTCTTCCTCCACAATTTCTCTTTCAGAACTTCATTAGCTCTTTTCTTCATTTCATGCTTACATTCGCATTCAACCATACCATGGTCACACTTCTTTCACATTACTACTTCATTCATTACAAAAACAAGGAAAAACATTCCTTCCTTTATACCACACTCAAATAATTACAAATGAGTCGACACACAAATACAAAATAAAAGATTCCACACGCTACATCAAAATTACATAAAACTGTCAGCTTCCAAATGCAATAAATCTTCACTCGTGTGACCTCAAAGCTTTCCCTATGAACCACATCATTATCAATGTGTCTCAAACTTCCCTTTAACTATGCAAAACTAGATTCCATCTCGATTAGGAGATATCATCCGATTTCTACAAACCGCTACTCAGGAACACTGCCTGAATACTGCTTCCATGAAAATGCTCATAAATTTCATGAATAAATGAATTATTGTCTACGCTCTTAACCATAGAAATATAACATATCAAAGAGTATAACCTCAACATCACATATCACCAACTACAATATCCCAGGTGCTCTAATCAAAACATTGTCTGCTTCTCTACTAGTCTCGAGAAGATCACTGTGTTGACATCAATGACAATCATAGTCATGAATGCAACAACTACTATAGAATGACTGCCAACATCCAACATTCATTCCTAACATATTCAACTTGAGTGGTCTTTTTGGGTCCTTGGTATATCTGGTTGGGGGCTATGTTTCTCTCTGAGATGGCCCTCTTCTTATTTCTCATTGTATATTTGGGTAAGAAACAAAGGTTTTCTTCACTAGTTCTTTCCTCTAGGATCCCTTGAACTAATTATTTTAATAATATAATATTATTGGCTTTCCATTTTCTCTTAAAAATATATATATATATTCTTTGTAGATGATCTAAGAGGGCTATATGGATTGTATATTGGCATTTTGAGATCTACATTGAGTTATATGTATATGATGTATATTCATGAGAGTGGCTATGGCTCACTATTCTTGTGAATAATAATATAGTTGTATCTTTGTGTGCTACGTTCTTCCTTCATACAACTTATGGTTTATAATAATATATATCAAATGTCATGACTTCTTAGATGTAATGATCTAATTCAAGTCAAAAGAAAAGATATTGTGGTTTTTGTTCCTATTTGATAGAGACAGTTTGGTAATTTATAGGAGTGTTCTATATTCCTCCACAATCAAGTGATCCAATGTTATGGATCATTGATATAATGTAATAATATCAAGTGATGTTATTTTTTTCTTCTACAAATATCTTGGAGGTTCTCACCACCTTTTATATTTGTATGACCGACTTTCATTTACTAATTCATCCTTTACAGTTAGACCAAGTGTTCCTAGTCCTTGTGGTGACATATTGTGACCATTCCTAAAATTTTAGATCTATTGAAAGGTGTTCTTATACGGTACATAATTTTTCACATCACTTATTTTCCTTCTTGATGCTTTTGAGATTACAGATGGAACCAAAATTCTACGCATTACATTCTATATCATATTAAGATGACCTAATAGATGTTATTGTGCTATGATGAATATATTAAATATGTTACCCTTCAAACATTTTTTTCCAATGATAGATAATTTTTCATGTGGCTCTATGAAATAAAATAGATAAAATAAGCTGACAAACATAGATGAACTTTTTCATAGACGTATAAGAAGTGAACTATAATCACAATTTTAGAGAATGTGGTTTGATTTGATCCATTCATTGTAATCATTGTATCCTAAACTAAGTTTTTCTCCTTAGATTGAAAAGTTCATTTATCTCACCTTAAGGTTAGCACCCTAGGTAGGGTTTTTATTTTATTTTGTGAGATATGTTTAGGGACGTACAATACTTGTATTTTTTCTTACACTCTTGTACTCAGTTATTGACATAGTGGGAGGATGATTATCATTACAATTTTTCCCTCATTGGGTTTTCCACATAAAAATATAGTATGTATGTATTTTTGTTGTCATTGTAATAAATATCATTGGAAGGTAGCTAGACAAAAGAAATAATAAGAATCTATTGTTGTAAATTGAATATTTTTAGTGAATGTTGATCCACCCCTCTTAGAATCCATAGGTGAGTTTTTTTGTATGTATGTATGTATGTTTGCATGTTTGTACATATATGTATGTGTGTGTACATGTATGTATGTGTGTATGTATGTATGTATGTATGTATGTATGTATGTATGTATTTATACGCTATCATTAGTGTCACACATATAGTCGGTAAAGGAAGAAAATGGGCTATTTAGTCAACACACCAAGAACATATACTGAGTAGAGCACAAGGCAATGTATTATATTAAACAAAGAACAATTTAACCTACCATTCATATATACTAAGTGTCACTTAATTACCAAGTGATGAATGCAATGTACACTGAGTAAACTAGGGAACACCATAATAGTTTGTAATAGCATAAGCTATAAGGTAAACAATTTATACCAATCTAGAAATTTTTTTATCAAGATCAAGGTGAAGATTAAATGAAGATGTAATCACTTAATGATACATGATCCATATTTAATGATGTTAAAGATATTAATTGATGAACTACAACTGATTTGGAATCTAATTGAAGAATTTGTGATTAAAGATCACTGAGAAGTTGCTAATTAGATATGTAATATCATTAAATCACTATTCTGTTGTCATTGATGTCAACTAGTTTGACAACACTTATCTTGTAGGTTACTATACCGAAACATCTAAAGAAAGGTGAAAGAGATGAAGAATAGAGAAATCTACATGAGGAAGATGTATATGTCAAATGAGGATAGGGAATAGATTGAGTAACTTGTTGATGAGTTTATGACCTTATGATATTGACTTTATTATGTTGCATTTATCTATGATGAAGAATAGAGTTTAAAGACATAAAGTAGTGTTGTCGGTAAATGAAGCATTTTAGTATACACCGATGGAGTGTAGTGTCTACTAAGTGTAATGTTAACCTAGCTTGTGTTCACTAATGTATTTCTTTGTTAATCGAGCAGAATAGAAGGAATTAAATGATCAATTTAGCTGATAAGATTGATGAGCTACAAAGTGTATGAAATTGAGGTAACAGATAAATGTTTGTTATGAAGATCAACGGCTAACATAATTAAAGGAAGATCTAATGGAGAAGATTGAAATGTGTTATTGACACATCAGTCAAGGAAGCTTAAAGTGGAAAAATAAATGAATGTGATTAAGTGGAAAAATATGATGCACAAAAATAAAATGATTTACTTGTCTATATAAGAGACTAAATACTTCATAGTGAGGTTTCCAGAAGAAGAAAATATTACAGGATTATCGCGTGAACAATTTTTCATGCATTCTGATCATACTAGTTAGTAAGAACCAAGCTGTAGAATAATTACCAAGCTACAGAGAGTAATTACTGATGGATAGTAAGTTGATACATTGTTGAATCTAAAGTGTTATATTGATCAGAAAGATTTGTATGAGTTGAATAGTGATCTTTCATCTACAATTGAAGTTGTATTAAGGCAGATCATCTCCTATTACATATTTAACCATTGTACACAGTCAAATCTCTTAACTGAGTGGACTAAGAAAGTCTTATTATGTATCATTCATAGAATGAACATTGTTATCCTGTCAATCCTAGAGTGAATGCTAGTTGGGCGATAACTAATGGTATAAAATCCTCTAACAAGGTCACACCTAACAGTGTGTTTGTAAACCTTTAACAGGGTTGGATCTTCAATGACCTCACTTCAAAAGAGTGAATATTTTTGGGTTGCCGGTCCTAGGTAATTTTTTCCCTTCATAGGGTTTCCACGTTAAATCTCTTGTGTTATGTGTTGATTGTGATATTTATTTCTTATCATACTTTGCATGTTACATGTTAGATTTGATCGGTAACAATTATAAGTTTTAGACTAATAATTGGTAAAAGCATAGATAGTGAAAGTATTTTATGTTTACTGAGTAGCAGAAGTTGAAGTATTTTTTTTGGATTGTACATTTTATTTTGGGACATTGGATAACTGATTCACCCCCCTCTCAATTATTCTAACAACTGGTATCAAAGCCTTGGTTGCTTAGAACAAATTTTTAAGGACTTTAGAATGAAGGTCTCAAGATGTATAAGAGGGAAGTGCCAAGATTGAACAAAGAGAATTTCATAGTATGGCAAAGCCAGATGAAGTTGCACATATCTAGAATTGGGAATTCTGCACTAGAACTGATGGAAAATGGCTACATTGAACCGACCCCTAGTCCCTTAACTCTTGATCAATTGAAAGATAGACATGAACACAACATTACTATGATGGAACTTGTTTTTGCCTATATGGATGATGAATTTGAAGACATTAAGGGATGCACTACTAACAAAGCCATGTGGGACAAGCTTACTCTAATATACAGTGGAGATTTGAATGTTAAAAGAGCTTGAGTTGAAAGCCTGAGAGGCAGATTTGATGATATGAAGATGGAGGAAGGTGAGAACATTGTGCAGTACTCAAATAGACTAAAAGAGGTAGTACATGCTATTAGAGCATCAGATGGATTTATTGATGATGAAATAGTGATAAGCAAGATTCTTAGAACTTTACTACTAGTTTATGCAATCGGGATCTCTGCAATTCATGAAACAAGAGCTACATCCAACCTTACTCTTGACACATTGATTGGTAAACTTACAACCTTTGAATTAAATAACTTTGATAATAGTGTTGTTCCTTTTGTTGAATCCACTTTCATGTCTTCTTTGAGGATTGGTAAGTCTAGTAGGAATAATAAGAATAATGATAGTGATAGCAATACCAATGATGACCTTGATGAGGTTGAAGCTCTTATGGCCAGAAGATTACCCAAAGGAAAAAGAAGGTATAGAGATAAGATACCTTTGGCATGCTTTAATTGTAAAGAATTTGGCCACATCATTGCTAGATGTCCACATAAGAAAGATGATGATAGATCTAAAGACTGATCTAAAGGAAGCTATGGGAGAAGAGTCAACAGAGGCTACCGACACAAAAATAGAGACAACCAAGATGATAAAGGAAAAAAGGTATGTTACATAGTCAAAGATATTGAATTTGAATCTAATTCTGATGATGACTGAGAAGTTGTATTTGTTGCTATGAAAGATGACTCAGAGGAAGAAGATAAATAGGAAGAGACAAAACTGATCTCTAAAGTAAGAAGAAATGATACATGGATCATAAGTAGTGGTTGTACACATCATATGACTGGTGATGTAGAGAAATTTGATCAACTTGATGAATACAATAGAGGATCTATGAGAATGGGAAATGATGCACCTTGTATGGTAAGAGGTAAAGTTTTACTGATGATTAATGATAGAATAAAATGTGAAAATGCATATTGGGTAGATGGACTAAACTATAATTGGTTAACTATGGCTTAGCTAAACAATTCAGGCCACTGACTTTCTTTTGAGAGAAAAAAGGTGAAGATTTATGATGATGAAGAAAGACTTGTAGGAATTGATACACAATCTAGAGGTAATCTATTTTATATTGATATTGATTAGTCTTCTTGTTTGTTAATGAAGGATGAAAATGCATGGTTGTGGCACAAAAGGTTATGCCATGCGAATTTTGACAACATGATCAAGATTAGTAAAAAGAGAAGAGTTAGAAGATTGCCTAACTTGTCAAAACCTGATCATGTTATGTGTCATGAATGTCAGAAAGGTAAGATGACTAAGTCTAGTTTCAAAAGTAAAGACTACTCAACAAAGAAGATACTTGAGTTGGTTCATACCGACTTATGTGGTCCTATGAGAACTCAAAGTTGTTATCATGATAGATACTTTATTCTTTTTATTGATGACTATACTAGACTGATGATTATTATGTTCTTGAAAGAGAAATTTGAAGCTTTTAAAATGTTCAAATGGTATAAAGCTAAGGTAGAAAAAGAGATTGGTAAAGAAATAAAATGCTTAAGATCTGATAGAGGAGGTGAATTTATCTCTGATGAATTTACTAATTTCTATAACAAGCGTGGTATTAAAAGATAGGTCTCTGCACAGAGGACACCTCAGCAAAATGGCATTGCTGAAAGAAGGAATAGGTCAATAATTAACTGTGCTAGAACATTGATGATACAAAAGAATGTTGCTCAGACATATTGGACGGAAGCTATCAGTACAGCTGTATATGTTCTTAACTGAGTACAACTGAAGAAGGATACCAACCGAACACCCTATGAGCTATGGTTTGGACACAAAACTATTGTAAGTTATTTCAAGATTTTTGGAAGTTAGTGCTTTATTTTGAAAGATGAGAAAAATGGTAAATTTGATTCAAAAGGAGATGAAGGGATATTTCTAGGATATTCTACTAAAATTAAAGCATATAAATGTCTGAATAAGGTTACAAATAAAATAATTGAGAGCACTAATGTTTGTGTTGATGAGTTTGATGACAAGAACATAGAGGAAAGTAAAAAGGAACTAGAAGACTATGGTAGATTCACTTACATTGAACAACCAGAGTATTTATCGAAGCTGCAATCTGTGATAACCGGTCAGCAGGAAAATAATGCAGAACAACAGGAAGAACAAACCAATGAACAAGATGGAGCTACCAAGAAAGGAAATGAACTTGAATATGATGAACAAGAAAGAAGAAACCAAGTACTAGCTAGTTTTGTCAGAAGACATCATCCTGAGGCACAAATTATTGGAGACAGACAAGCTGGAATGCAAACTAGGAGCAAAACAAGACAATGTACATGTTTAGTTTGTGAATTTGAACCAAAAAATGTGAAAGTTGCATTAGAGAATAAAGAATGGGTTAATGCAATGAAAGAGGAAATAGAGAAAATAGAGAAGAACAAAACCTAGTCCTTAGTACCTTGACCAAAAGATAATAATGTTATCAGTACTAAGTGGATATTCAAGAACAAACTGAATGAAAATAGTGAAGTCATAAGAAATAAAGCTAGATTGGTATGCAAGGGATATGCACAGGAAGAGGGCATTGACTGTGGTGAAAAATTTGCACCTATTGCTAGATTAGAAGGTGTTAGAATGCTACTTGCATATGCTACACACAAGAAATTCAAAGTCTATCAAATGGATGTGAAGTCAGCATTTCTAAATGGTATACTTGAAGAAGAGGTCTACATAGAACAACTTGAAGGGTTCATTGATCCAGATAAAAAAGACATGGTATGTAGACTACATAAAGCTTTATATGGTTTGAAGAAAGCATTGAGAGCCTGGTATGAAAGGCTGCATACTTACTTGTTAAGTATTGGATTTGTTAGAACAAGTGAAAACATCAATCTGTATATGAAAGGTGATACTGATGATACTATTATTATTGCTGAGATATTTGTAGATGATATTATTTTTGGAGGTCAAGATCATGTATGCAAATAATTTTCTGATGAAATGGAAAAGGAGTTTGAAAGTTCTATGTTCAGAGAGATTAAGTTCTTTCTAGGACTACAAGTGATTCAGCAGAGTGATGGGATATTCATCACAAAATCTAAATACATAAAGGAAGTACTGAATACATTTGGTATGGAAGCTGCTAAACCTATGGGAACACTGATGGCTACTAGATGAAAACTGACAAAGGAGGATGAAACTATAGAGGTAAACCAAACACTTTATCAATCCATGATTGGTAAGTTAATGTATGTAGTTCATAGTAGAACAGATATAGCACATGCTATGGGAATTGTTGCTAGATTTTTTGCTAATCCTATAGAATCATACATGATTGCTAATAAAAGAATCTTAAGATACCTAAAAAAGATAGAGGATTATGGATTATGGTATCCTAAGGAAGGCAAGTTTGAACTGAAGGTGTACACCGATGTTGATTGGGCTAGAAATGTGGATGATAGAAAAAGGACCACCAGAGGAGCATTTTTCTTTGGTGAAAGACTTGTAAATTGGACAAGTAAAAAGCAGGCTTGTATTTCTCAGTCAACATCTAAAGCAGAGTATGTTCCTACTACTACTAATTGTTCAAACATTGCATACATTAAGCAAGTGTTGGAAGGAATGAATGACATAATCACTAACCCGGTGATTATATACTATGACAACACTAGTGCTATTAATATTTCAAAGAATCCAGTGATACACTCTAAGATAAAGGATATATCTATTAAGTATCATTACTTAAGAGAACAAGTGCAAGAGAAGCAAGTGAAGTTAGAATTTTTTACATCTAAAGAATAACTTGTAGATATCTTTACAAAGACTCTACCGAAGGATATATTTGAATATTTGAGGACTAGACTTGGGGTCCATCCCCTATCTATCAGTCACTAAGGTGATCTAGATGTTGCATCAGCCTACTTTTATCAGAAGATCACACATGTTGATGCAACATAGTTCACACTTTGAATCATGTTCAAGGTTGTGATTAATTTTAGAGAACTATAACAGATTGGGATATTAGTATACAGAGATACAGAGGATGTATTGAACAACAAAAATTTACTTAGCTACTGGAAGAGCTATTTGTTTCTTTGGCATTGTTGTCAAAGGGAGAGATACATAATATGAAAGGAAGAGACAAACATGCACCGATGAGAACTATCTAAGGGAGAGACAATCTAAAAGGAATAGAGTATTGAAGATCAGTTACAAAGAATAGAAGCAGAGAAACATAAATAAGAGAGTTGAAAAGAGCACAACTACAGAATGGTAAAATGGTATTATCTAATATTGTTTAGTAATGTAGTAATTAAACATATTAAGCTAGGGAGAGCTTGTACAAAATTTGTTCACGGAGTTGTAGAATACATGTTTGGTATGTGTATGGTACATTTCATATTACTTGAGTTGCCATCAATGCCAAAGGGAGAGATTGATGAACTACAACTAATTTGAAATCTGATTGAAAAATCTGTGATTAAAGATCATTGAGAAGTTGTTGATTAGATATGTAATATGATTAAATCAGTATTATGTTTTTATTTATGTCAACTACTTTAACAACACTTATCTTGTAAGTTACTATAGTGAAACATCTGAAGAAAGGTGAAAGAGATGAAGAATAGAGAAATCTACATGAGGAAGATGTATATGTTGGATGAGGATAAGGAACACATTGAGTAACATATTGATGATTCTATGACCTTATGATATTGACTTTATTATGTTGCATTTATCTATGATGAAGAATAGAGCTAAAAGACACAAAGCAGTGTTGTAAGTAAATGAAGTATTTCAGTATACATCGACAGAGTGTAGTGTATACCAAGTGTAGTATTAACCAAGCTTGTGTTCATCAATGCATTTCTTTGTTAACTAAGAAGAACATAAGGAATTAAATGATCAGTTTAGCCGATAAGATTGATGAGGTGGAAAGTGTATGAAATTGAGGTAACAGATAAATGTTTGTTATGAAGATTGACAACTAACATAATTAAAGGAAGATCTAATGGAGCAAATTCAAACATGTTATTGACACATAAGTTGAGGAAGCTTAAAGTGACAAAATCAATGAATGTGATTAAGCAGCAAAATCTAATCGAAAAAAAGAAAATGATTTAATTGTCTATATAAGAGACTGAAGACTTCACAGTGAAATTTTTGGAAGAAGAAGATACTGTAGGATTATCACATGAACAAGTTTTCATGCATTCTGATCATACTAGTTAGTAAGAACTAAGCTGCAAAACAATTACCAAGCTACATAGAGTAATTACCGATGGATAGTAAGTTGATACATTGTTGAATCTGAAGTGTTATATTGATCAAAAAGATTTGTATGAGCTGAATATTGATCTATAATTTGCAATTGAAGTTGTATTAAGATAGATCATGTACTGTTACATATTTAGCCAGTGTACATAGTCAAATCTCTTAACTGCATGGACTAAGAAAGTCTTATTATGTATCATTCATAGAATGAACATCATTATCCTATCAACCCCATAGTGAATGTTGGCTGGATGATAACTACTAATCTAAAATCCTCTAACAAGGTCACAACTAACAGTGTGTTTGTAAACCTTTAACAAGGTTGGGTTTTCACTGACCTCACTTCAAAAGAGTGAATATTTTTTGATTGCCGGTCCCATGTGGTTTTTCCCTTCATAGGGTTTCCATGTTAAATCTCTTATGTTATGTGTTGATTGTGATATTTGTTTGTTATCATACTTTGCATGTTACATGTTAGATTTGATCGGTAACTATCATAAGTTTTAGACTGGTAATTGGTAAAAGCACAGACAGTGAAAGTTTTTATCTTTACCAAGTAGTAGAAGTTGAAGTATTTGTTTTGGATTATACATTTTGTTTTGGGACACTGGATAACTAATTCACCCCCCTCTCATTTATTCAAACATTAATTTGGATCATTAATCTTAGGTTTTCTAAGATGATGTCATAACCCGAATTAGGACAAAATACTTTGTTATGAGAATTATAAAGATAGCATTTTGAAAAGTATCACACATGATGTAGCTGCACATACATACAGCTGAAGATTAGACAGGGTTGTGAAGTTGAAGCATGGACATAGCATTCAAGGATTGAATCAGATATTAGATCAGAAGATCACCGAGGAGAGATCTATCACAACAAGGTGATAATAGTTAAGTAATTAATAGATTTTAAATAACAAAAAGTTATTTTCTATCGATAGATCAATTTCACTATTGCATTCTAACCATTGTAGTAGACTTTAAATCTCATAATAGAGTAGACTTAATAGTCTTATGTAAAATATCTTAACCGAGTGCATAAATAATTGTGTTTCTAAAATCCTCTAACCAAGTAGATATAGAAGATCTTTTTATTACTCCTAACTGGGTATGATCATGATAAGTAATCAATCTTTGTAGCCTTAACCAAGAACTTTATTTACCATAGTAGTGAAAATTTTTGGGTTCCATCCCCACCATAGTTTTTACCTTGTAACAAGGATTTTTGTGATACCAAAATACTAGTGTTATATGTATGAAGTTTAATATATGCATATTTTATTATTTTACATGTATTTACATTTCAGTTATGTTATTGAT